>JAGDQP010030619.1:0-22490 GCA_022664845.1 Lepisma saccharinum | reverse complement strand
TTTTGCTGTGTGTTTGGTGGGATTGGCAGGGAATTATCTACTATGAGCTGCTCCCCTACGGCCAAACCCTTAACTCGGAACTATACTGTCAACAATTGGACCGTCTGAAGGCAGCAATCGCCCAGAAGTGACTCGCCAGAAGCTCCGGGAGCTTGGTTGGGAGGTTCTTATGCATCCACCTTATAGTCCGGACCTGGCACCGAGTGATTACCATCTGTTCCTGTCCATGGCGAACACGTTTGCTGGTGAAAAATTCGCGTCAAGAGAGGCTTGTGAACATCGACTGTCTCAATTTTTTGCCAATAGGGACAAGGGCTTCTATGAGAGAGGCATCATGATATTACCTTCCAAATGGCAACACGTTATTGAACAAAACGGCGCATTTGTGACCTAAATCGGATCATTCTAACTATGGTAAGTCAAGCCTTCAATGTCATGCAAAAATAATGGATTACGTTTTACTACACCAAATATTTCACCAACATTTAATATCGTTAATAGGGTTATAATGTGAAGAGTTTTCAACTATGATATATTACACTTATTGAAAAATATAAATTATAAATTTAATAGTACAGCGATGATCAAAGTGTAATGAAAAATGCATATAACAAAGAAAGAAAAATGTATTCTTTATTCTTATTCGTACATGATATAGAAATGACACGTCTGGATTTGTGCACACTACATTCTAGACTGCCTATGACTACAAATACCGTAACAGAGTAGTGATTTTCAAGGTGGATCCATGGAAGGACTTAACGATTAGTTCCTTACGTTGTCCAATCTATCTTAGTTGTGTGTGTTTCCAGTGATTTTTTTCTCTTTCTTGCTTGATTTTCGTTTGTTTTTTTGTATGGAAGGCAATATGGTAGACAGTGTGGTGAGTGGGGCAGTGTTTGTGAACTGGAAGAAAGTTGCAGAGTTTCATTGATTTAATTAATAAATGGGTCAAATGATGGACCTTGTAATTGAAAACGATCGTTTTAAAGGAGGAACAGTATGTGTTTCTTTGAATTAAGTGGATTAGGTGGACTGAGTAAAACATAAAAGGTGTGGAGCGGGGAGTATAGTGATTTTTCACAAGATGAAAATTGAACGTGTTAATACGTTAAAAATTCATTTTCGGCCTGTGAAGCGATTGCCTTCAAGTATTATGGAGCATGTGTTTATAAATAAAGTATTCGGGTTAAGGCCAGAAGAAATTTGTTCTATAGAAATGGACGTTTTGGGTCACATACTTTTTTTGAAGCTGCTTTCTGCTGAATTATGCACTGAGATTTTACAGAAATGTAGGGCCAGAGTCCAATTTCCTGATGAAACAAATAAGTATAGACTAATGGTAGATTTAGCAGCGAAACCAATAACTCTAATTCGGATTTCTGCGGTGGCCTTGGAATTACCGGTGGAAGATTTAAAGGCCGCCTTAAATGTGTATGGGAGGGTACAAGAAATTGAAGATGAGTACTTTAGCAAAGATCATTTATATTATAATATTCGTACTGGAAACCAATTTGTGAAAATGTTGTTGATAAAGGACATACCCAACGTGATTTCCGTTAGTGGTTTTAGATTATCGGTTCAATATCAGTTTCAGCGAATAACCTGTAATTTTTGCCTGCAGCCTGGGCATTTAATGGCAAATTGTGCATTGCGTGAAAGGCAGGGGGTCAACAGGGGATGAGACCGGGTAGGGAACCCCAGAGCAGCCGGTATGAACAGGAAGAAGATAATAGGGATGGGGCAGGGGGATTTGAGGAATTTCATGGAGTTTCAAAGAACGTTCCCGAGGTTAAAATAAAGCATGGGGTCTAGAAAAGAAGGAGTTTTAGAAGTGGAGGGAGGTGGTTCTACTAGTTTAACCCATGCAGAATCACTGGAGCTCGACTCACACGCAAGAGAGGGACAGGGTTTATTGAGTAGTCAGAAGTTTTATGGTGCCTTGTCTGGCATAAAACAGAAGCTAAACACGGCAGTGTCTAATTTGGAAGTCAGATCTGAGGGGGAAAGAAGGGATAATGAGATCTTACCCCATTTCACTACCTTGCAATTCCCTGTAATGGCTGAACGGTCAATTACCCCTGTAATAGAAGGGAAGGAAGAGAAGGAAAATGGCAACAGCGCGGAGCAGGAGGAACTAAAATTGGGGGTTCAGTAAGCAAGTGTTGTTTTGGATAATCTGGAAGAGACAGACTTACAAGAGGAATGGAAGGATGCAAATGAAAGTCCAATTTCTAGTAAAAATGATGGTCAAGAGAACATTTGGTCAATAAGAGAGGTTGATGAAGTTTTTTCTGACAAGGTAAGTGCTATACCAATAGATGGTGAACTTGAGGATGAATGGTAAAAGTGACGAGGGAAATAATGAAAATTCTTGTGCGCTGGAGGAACTAGGCCTAATGGAGAGTGGGGATATGGAGGACAGAGTGGAAGAGAGTTTGGCTGATAGGAAACTAGGAAAGGCAGAAAAGCAAATGCCAAGCCCTACAGAGGCAAAGGAGTTAACTTTCAGTGAAAGTAAGACGGTCGAAAGTAATAAGCAAGTGGGTAAGGGAAATGCGTATTTAAAACGAAATGCAGGAAATAAGTCTAATAGTGTGGATAAACAAACTCGATTACGTGACAAAAACGAACAATTACGTGTTATGAGACATAGAAGGGATGATATGTAAAGGGTATTTCTTTTTTGAATGCATATTTTAGTTGTTTTTTTGAGAACCGGGCTTATTTTTTGTATTGAAACTTGTTTGGTACTATTGCGTTATGATAACGTCATTAATGGGTGTGAGGATAGAATAATATGTTGTAACGATGCTTATGGGAGCATGTTTACTCAAGGGTGTGGGTAGTTTTGCTATGAAGGTGTTAGATTATAGGGTATTATTAATTTTTGGTGGACGTTTTTCACTGTTCTTCTCCTCCAAATAAATAAGGGTAGTGTTTGAAGTTGAAAATATGCATAATTTCAGATTAGCTACTGTTAATATCCATGGGTTAACTTCTAACCGGACACTACTGCAAGCCTGTAATGATTTTTTTGCGTGAACATGACATACATGTTTTATATGTACAGGAAACCGTGATTTAAAGGAAGTTTACTTTGCCAATCATAATGTAATCCAATCTGTTTCCGAACAGGCCTTAGGTACAGCTTTACTAGCGAGCAGGGACTTGCAATTCTTACAAACATCGGGACCGCGAACGGAAAGAATTACTAAAGCGTATTTGTTAAATTATAATTTTGTGTCAGCTTATGGGCTGAGTTCTAGTGCAACGGTGTGTAAGAGAAACATTTTTTTCGAAAATGATTTAGCTTTAGCTTTACATGACAGTAGAGAGAATGTGGTATTAGGGGGAGACTTAATGCCACCCTAAAAGCGGGGGAATCCGAACTACATAATTTAGTTTCGAATAGTTTAAGGAGGGTAGTGGCTACTTTTGACTTGGTGGACAAATGGTATTTGAAACAATAATTTGGGTTGGACATTTTGATGTCTCACTCGAGAAGTCGAATTGATCGATTTTTATCAGTTTACTCATATTACGAAAATAAAAGCTTATCTTTTAGGATTGTTCCGCCCTAAAAGTCAGGGTGTTTTGATACGCTCTAAATGTGACGTTGTGGATTCGATGGAACAAATGTCTTTAGAATTAATTAAAAAGGAGCGAACAGAATCACATCGTACATATTCAAGATGGGGAGGGGTAATACATAGTTATGATAAAGTACGTCAATTTTTGTACCAACCTTATGTAAAGGTTTTTCAAACCCAATCACAGCACAGTCTCCGACATTATTCTTTTGATTATGAGGTGCCCCAGATTTCTGTAGTTTTTAGAGAAGCCATAGATGCACCATTCACCGGTGAAGAACTGGAGAAGGTTTTAAAAAGGGGGAAGAAAATAAAAATTGCGGGGATGGATTCAATTTTTTATGAATTATATCAGGAGTTTAGCGACATTTTTGTACAATTTTTCACTGATTTGTTTAATGAATTTAGGATGGGGGTTATATTCCAATATAACTATTGGTTGGTATTTTGGTACCAATACCCAAAGCTGGGGAAAGCTCACATATAAAGAACCTACGTCCAATTCAATCATTGCATATTGATATGAAAATATTTAGTCGCTGTCTGATCATGCGACTGCAAACGGTGCTACCCTTTTCTTTTGCATCTGCAGCAATACGGAACAGTAGGGCGGATCCCCCTATGCTCATGGCGTTGACTAATATTAGAGACTATTCAGAGTTTTGCGCAGTATAGGGTCACCCCGTATGGTGTACTTAGCGTGGACTTTGAAAATGCTTTTGATAGAATGTCATATGATTATTTAGAGAATTTGTTCCAATTTTATAGGTTTCCGGTTATGATATCAGGTTTATTGAAGGTATACTATAGGACACGTAGACTGACAGTGAAAATACACCAACAGACGACGCCTTGTTTTGTCATACGGGGCAAATCCCTACCTTAAGGGGATGCACTAAGCATAATAATGTATAGTCTTGCGGTGGCCCCCTTAATATTTCGTGTTGATATAATTTTGAGGAGTGGCCCACAGCGAACTTTATCATTGACGGTACAATCGTATCTTGATGATGTGACAATTTTTTCGGTATCTCCGAATGAGCTACCTAAGATACAACACGAAATTGAGAAGTTCGAACAAGTTTCGGGAGCTAAGCTCAATAAGGAAAAGACTCAGTTTTTGTTTAGTCTAGTAACCTTGCACTTCGGTCTATCACGATTCATCCCTAAGCTATTAAAATCCACACCCATGCTCCTTCCGGGACTCGAACCCGGGACCTTCGAGCCGTTGGCCTACCGCCGCAGACTGCACGGCCACCCGGCCGGCTCTCAGAGGTAGATCTACCTTGACCTTACTAGTGCCTTTTTTAAGATACGGTTGATGCATTGAATAGTAGAAAATCTGTTCATGTCTTTTACATCGATTTCAGTAAAGCCTTTGATAGAATAGCCGATAATTTACTTATGGTATATCGAAACTTCATTGGTGGCAGTTTTCTGGCCCTGCTCTGAGTCAGATGAAAAGTTATTTTAAAAATAGGTTCTGTTGTACTACATGGGTGTTAGTCACCCCTCAGAAATTTACCTCAGGTATCCCACAGGGCTCAAACTTGGAACCACTTCAGTTAGTGTTGTAAATTAGAGATTTACCTAATGTTATACAAAACTCTAACATATTAATTTATGTTGAAGATGTAAATATTTATAGAACGATTGCATCACAGGATGACAATTTAGTTCAGTAAGAAGACTATGAATGATTTTCTAGATGGTGTACATGTATGAACACTTACTTTAAATGTTAACTAATATAAGGCATTTACGTCATCAGTAAATAATTTCAAGCACTGTAATTACTTTCTTAACAGTTGTTTAATCCCCAGAACGAAAATTAACTCCGGTTTAGGTGTTTAGTTTACTTAAATGGCCATATTAGCCATGTTCTATCAAAAGGATCTGAACTGTTAGGCTTTATTCCCTGTAATTTTTTCAGTTCTCTTCCTCTGCACTAGTAAATTATTCATGATGTTAGTAAGACCAGTTCTTGAATATGGTGCTCCTTTGCAATTCTTGTTATCAAAATATGACAAACTAGATTGAAAATGTGTTTGTAAAATGGCTTTGTCTAGAAAACGATATGATATATTAGCGTGGTGAATATGATAATCTTTGTAGAAAAGTTAAATCATAATTTTTGAAAAACATGAGAAAGATTTTTTTAAAGTAAAATTGTAAAATCTGACATTAATTTTCCTTCTCAGTTAGAGAAGGTTAAGTTTTTATTTATGAGATAAGGTCTAGACAGAAATCGGCTTTTATCCTCCCGCTTCTAGAATAAATTTTCATAAGAACTCTATGTTAATTGGCGGTCAAATATATAAATAAAATAAGGTCAGTATTTGATATTCATGTCTTTTTTTTTTTTGATAGTTTGAGTCAACTTAAGAGAAAACTCAGTTCATTTAAATTTGAGAATTGATTTAAAATATTGTGTAATGTTTCATGGGTATCTTACGTGCGATATGTCTTTATAATGTTATGATTTGTTATTTACTGTTTTATTGTGCGGAATAATTGGAACTTGTTTGTTCTATTACTGACAGAGAATTAAATAAATCAGAATTAAGATAACTTTCTTCCGTCTGAATAAGACAGTTATTTCATACAGATTCTTATAGGCGTTTCTTTGTCATATCACGTGAATGCCGGGATGATGTCTTGAATTAGTCATGGTTATTTGTCTTCCTTCACGGTGACGTCAATAAAAATCATATCAGTTGAAGTTATTCCTATGCTAAACATTTTCTTCTGCATGCGTCATGAAATCATTTCTTAAAGTTTAAATATCTTCAAGAACTTCCACAGCAATGTTTCTCCTTAACATAAATTGCCTTTAAACAAAGTAATACGCAAGGTAACCCACTTTAATCTCTGTCAACTCACTCACTTCATCTTTGCTAATGCTGATGCTTTCAATAGTTAATATAGCACAAGAGGGCAACAAACGGTTTTCCTTCAGTTTAAACTGAATTGACCTTCTTTCGTGTTGGCCTTTAAACGCTCTCAGAAACCAAAACTCATGAGCTGCATTTGCAACTGCATAAATGAAGAGCTGTTTGAATTGCTAGTAACATTCTAAACGAGCTGCTGAGAAGAGGACATACAATTTTTGGTAAAGTTGGTTCCGAAGGCATTGAATGAACCCCCATGTGACTTAAAACCCGCGACCACGTTCACAGAAAGCAAATGTGCTAACCTCTCGGTCAACCAGGGTTCATAAGTGAAGAGTTGAATATTAGAAATGTGTTACACTAGAAGTAAAAATATCTTGAGTTTAGCTTAAACCATTTTGAATTATGCCTACGGAGTGCTCTGAGATCAAATGAAGGATATTACTATCCCAAACGTTAGTATGAACCTATGACCCAAAACGCAAACTTACGAAAACTATCAACGAATCGTTAGAAATTGGGTACATCTAATATTTCGCCAAATGATTAGCAAAGATGTGCATCCAAATGCTCTGAAAGTGCTTGTCAGAATTCTCCTGTTCCTCCGCACTTGACTGATAAAGTTCTCGAAAAGGAGCTAAGCCACAAAGTCAATAAGATGTGATTACTATTTTTTTTTTTGCTTTTCTCTAATATTATCTCCAATTTAACGTATCATTGTTTGATGTCAGATGCACTATGGAGCCTGTATGTTCCATCCGAAAACGGAGATGCATCAGTCGGCGGATGAAAGCAAAGAAAATAGTAATCACACTCTTTGTGGGTCAAAGCCTAAAACTGAAGGTTATCTTTCTATGGAATAGGTAGAAATGCATTTTGTACTTTAATCCTATTTCCATTAGCAGTTCAATTTTCATTTTAATAACTCTTGAACTCGGTCGGATGATTACATCTACAACTAAAATGGAATAGTAATTATTAGAGCCCGGATTTTAGGCAAAATGCCTTTTAGTTTCAGACACTTTTAAAGCAAAACTCGATACAAATGTGCACCGATCCCAAGGTTGTGAGCAATCTGAAAGAGATTTTACGTTGCCTTTTTTTGCCTATTTTACCGTATTGCTCTTGTTTTGCCTATTTCATGCTATATTGCCTTTTTGCCTCTTTTGTCTTACCGACGGCAAAGCATTTTCTTAAAATTACATTTCTCGCTTCTGTTTTATTTGGTTATTCAGTACTCTTGTTCTTCCCAAGCCACCACGTATTTAATTACATCAAACCACAGCAACAATTCATGCACCACTTTTAAATTAAAGAACAGGCAATTTGGCAACTTTGTATTTCTTATCGATATCGCAGAAACAACAATGCAACTTACTACATTTCATAAACAAACAAATGTACTTGGTCTCTCGTCGCAATAAGCGATTATCGTCTGTTGACCTTAGGAATAGAGTGAATTCGCCTTCTTAAGCAACTATTTGCAGCCAGTTTTCTTAAGTAATTTCCGGTGCTGAACCGTGCGAAAATGCCTCCTAGGCATAGTGTGCCTTTGAAAACGAAGTTACACCGCTATGTGTTTGAATTTGGCAGTGACATTTTTTCTACTGATGGATCGGTTCTTCTGTGTAAAGTATGTGAGAAAGCTGTGAATCGTGGGAAGAAATATTTCATTTCGCAACATGTATCGTCAGAGAAACATAAATTAGCTGTAACTAAGAACATCGGAAAGAAGAAAGTACGTCATCTTCCAGAACTTCTCACAGACCACAGCCGAAAACTCGAGTTTTTTCTGGATTTATGCAAAGCATTTATTCGTTCAGGCATACCGCTGTGGAAAGTGGAAAATCAGTCTTTGAGAGCTTTTTTGCACAAGTATACCAAAGAGACATACCAAGCGAATCTACGCTGAGAACAAAATATGTTGACGTGTGTTACAACAGTACAGTTGACCGTATTCGCGCCGCATTAATTGGGAAATCTGGATTTCCATACACGAGAGCACCGACGCCACGGGAAGACACATCGCTAACGTAATTGTTGGTCCATTGGAGCTTGATCAACCACCGAAGTTGTTTCTCTTAACGTCGGAAAACATGGAACGAGTCAACAGCACCACAATCGCCCAGATTTTCACAAACGCTTTGCATTTTCTATGAGCAGACGGAATAACCCATAACGTCATCCTGTTTATCTCAGATGCAGCACCATACATGGAAAAGGCTGCAAGGGCCCTGAAAGTTTTATTTCCGTCAATGATGCATGTTACATGCCTAGTGCACGGTCTTCATAGAATTGCCGAGGAAGTGCGACGCTTGTTTCTAGACGTAGACAAGTTAATTTCCAGTGGAAAAAAAGTGTTCCTGAAGGCCCCCTTGAGAATCCAGAAATTAAAGGACTCGGCACCAGGAATTTATCTTCCTCCTCAACCAATTCTGACAAGATGGGGCACATGGATTTCTGCATGTGTTTATTATGCAGAGAATTTTGAAGTGTTAGCTGAAATTTTGCAGTCTCTCTCCGAAGAAGAATCCTCTGCTGTAGGAGATGTAAAAAAAATACTAGATTTGGGAACTGTTCGATGTAAAAAAATACTAGATTTGGGAACTGTTCGAAGTGACTTGTCATTTATTGCAGCCAATTACAGAATATTGCCAGAAGCCATTACTAAACTTGAGAAATCAGGACAGACCCTTGTGTCTTCTCTGGCTATTTTTCACGAATGTGTCAACGCGATTAATTCTGCTCCTGGCCCTAAAGGAAAGTTAATTAGTGAGAAATGTGTGCGTGTTCGTAGTGACACTTGAGAAGAACTTCAGGAACTTGAGAAGATCGGCAAACTAATTTGCGACAATACAGGCACGGTTGAATTGGATCCACTCCTGACAGCATGCTTCAAATACGCCCCTGCAACATCCGTTGAAGCCGAGCAGTCCTTTTCAGCAAGGAAAAATGTTTTGTCTGACAGAATACTGTGATTCACAGCTGACAACTTAAAGAAAATCCTAGTTGTGATGTGCAACAGGTAACATTAAATACTGGCATCACTAAAGTGTGTATTTTTTTTATTTTATTGCTGCAATATGTGCGACGCGTGTTTATTTGTGTTAGTTTTTTTTTGGTTAAATTTGCAAAGTCACTGAAAACCATACTTTTAAGCATTAACATTTTACAAACTAGTCTAGTTTAAAGCAGTGGATCAATATTTACCAAGTTCATTTCTTGGTTTTCTGCCAGGTAAGATTAAAAATACTGTTTTAAGTGTATGCGTTGTTGGTTTTTATTGTGCAGCAAGCAAATTTTTATTGGTGTCGGCATCCGTCAGATAGGAATGCTATTTCGTTACAAAAGCAACTAAATTGGTTGCTGAGCATCAAATTATTGAAATAAAAATCAAAGTGTTTACCCTTGAAAATTACAGTTGAATAATGTTTACTAATTCTTGGTTATTTCTTATTTGTAAATACATTTTTAAAATTTTAACAAAAATAAGTCCCTCTCTTCAATTTTTACTCTCTCTTTTCCACGTTTCGCTTATTCTTTTGCAAATTTGACTGCCTTTTTTAAAAAATTGACTGCCTTTTTTACATTTTTATCTGCCTTTTTGCCTGCCTTTTTTAATACTTTTCAGTGCCTGAACATCCGGGCTCTAGTAATTATCATTCACAATTCTATTTTAGCATGTGTAAATAAAAGAGTCGCGATGTTCTGTTCGCTTCAGAGCATCTCTCTGAACAATCCTATTATCCACATAACACCTACAAGTACTTCAGTAATATTACGTTCACAGTTCGCGGCTACAAATGGGACGTCGTATGCAATGCGCTAAGCTAACCACAAACATACGTTTTCATTTATCGCACAAAACACACGAAGAGCCATCTGCCAGTGACATTAATAATTATCACAACAGTGCAATCTTTCGGACGATTCTGAAAGTTCTATGAATTTCCCCTTTCACTTATGCTGATCAATAGTTGGCAAAATAGTCTCCGTAGATTGTAAAATAACTGAATTGCACAAAGTTGCATAATCTCAAGTTGACGATGTCTACACGGAGCTGATTTGCTAGCTATCAATGTACGTCTCTTAACTTGTCTCCAGATGTATCACAATAATAAGTTTAATAAAATATATAAAATATGGTACCTTTGAAAACACGCTTTTATCATAAATGAATTACAAGTACAAGGTAACCAAAAAGATTGTCCCTGATTTTGATAGTCAGAAACAGACTATCCCCATAGACATCCTATACCTTTGCCAACGTCCCCGCAACTGCACAATGCCCTGGCAATAAATCTGGGGGGTCTTGGATGCAAAGAAGGCCGTGAGTGCTTACCACAAGTCTGCCTCATTGGCAAAGGAAGATGGTTGTCCAGGGAATAGAAGAAGTTATAATCTGTTGGCACAAGGTACGGGGAGTACGGTGGATGGAACCGTATTCCTATCCACCCGCGCCACGTGTGGCCTAGCCCCTTGCGATTCACAAATGCTGGGTCCTTGTGCTTTATCATCTGTTGCACACGTTTCAACTGCAGTGAGTCCGCAGTGATGGTTTGGCCCGTTGGTAGCACCTCGTACTGCACCACTGGGCGACTGCACTAGATACAGAGCATGATTTTCCGTGGGTTAAATGATCTTGTGGTATGAGGTACAGGGTCTCGCGGTGACAATAACCAATGTCTGGCAATGTCCCATACATGACCAATTTTTCGTCACTAGTGAGCACTCGATCAAATATGGGCGTGTTACGGTTCCGGGAAAGCAACAACAAACAGGCTGTCACTAGTTCGTTCTTGTTGGTGTCTGACAGTGTGTACCATACGTTTGGCTGCTGTTCTTATCTATGGCCGCCTTCAGAACCTCCTCATCCACGTCCTGTAAGCGCCCATTGCGGGGTCCATCACACAGTGACAAAACTCTGCCCTGAATTTCTGGAACCAATGCCTGGCGGTGCGTTCATCCACAGCATTACCCTTAAAGGCTTGACGTATTCGCAACTTGACTCAGCTGCAGGCAAGCCCACCTTGAAATCATAAAACAGACAACCCCGAACGAGCTTCTTCAATATCTCCATTTGTCTTCGCCATTCCTCGAGCTATGACTTCTCAGGAAATCTCACAGGATTGATTGATTCAAACCACAGGAACAAGATCAGCTCATCACCGGGTCAATGAGGTCAAGATTTGAACATTGGGTCGCCGAGTCATAGTCGGTGGGGTCATTTTGATAAAGACTGAGTCTCTGAGTCATTTTAGTCAAGACTGTGTCATTCGGGTCAAGTTTCGAACCGGGTCAGCAAAAGTGACCCAGTTTCAGGTCTGCAATGGAAATAGCAATAGACTGAAAACTCGAGTAGGATGGCTAAGATAAGGATCGCCGTATCAATTTTGATTTGAATCGGTCGAGCCGTCGCGCAGTGGCAGGACAAAAGTCATAATGGACATTTCCGGTAGTATTTTCTTATTGCAATAAAAAATTCTTCTGTTAAAGTAGACTACGGAAAACATTTTATTATCTTTCTGTGACGCATTTATCAAGAGTAATAAAGACTTCCTTCAAAAGAGTCTCAGCCTTGCGCTTAATCGGGCGCCGCCATGTTATGACGTAATCAGTCTGCCGATTGTTTGTCATTAACATACAGATGGTATTTGATTTGTTAGTATTGTTTAAAAGAGATAGCAAAAATGGATCGAAAGAAATAATATAAGTGGTGAATAGCGTTTCTGTATGCTTTAAAATGTCATTTAGTTCGTTCGTTTTATTCATTTAAAATTGATTTTTACTTTTAATACTGTTTTAAGATATTGATATATTTTGGTAGCTTCAACACTAATTTATAGCAGCTCTTTTTTCATGAATAAATCATAAAATATCTTCTAATAATGCTCTTTAGAACTCTGGCAATAAAAAAGAATTACCTATTTTTTCTGTAAAATAAATCTGGGTTTTTACGTTCGACAATCATATCCTTTTAATGAATGCTAGTGAAGCATTTTTCAAGAACTTAAAAGCACATGAATTACTAGTGCTCGTTACTGCCATCTGTTAACAATTTAACGTACTACTTGTAGCCCGTGAATATATTGAATAGTTTTAATATGTCATTGTAAAACATAACAATAAAAGCGTGTAAAAAAACGTAAACTGAAACTTTTACATTGAAGTTACTCTTGCGTTTCGTGAAGTAAAATAAAACACAGTCTTTGATAGGATTCGAACAACCTTAGGTGAAAGTATAAAAAGTTAAAAAGTCGCACGCGCCAACCAATTGCGCCAAATTGTCAATACATCAAAAGTGATACAAACCAGCGATAAGAAGAGTACTGCAAGTTAAGACTGCCCCCTGTCATTGTTTCGAGCAATTTCTGTTATTAAAAACATGTTTTGGTGTTTTAACTTATTGAAGTGTGTTCTGCAGATTAGTACATTAATTATTTCGTTAAGTGATTATGTAAATGTTTTTTCTCTCTTTTTTTTTTCGTCTTCAAACTTCTGAATAAGGAATGTAACATAGGGAGAAGCATATAGCTTCGGAAATAGTACGGATTGATTACGTCAAACCAATCAGAGGATGATTTTCGTTCTTTGACGCAGGAGATTGAATTCTCAGTATTTGATGCTATATTTCTACGTAACGGAAAACCGTAGCGCTGAAATTTCAGAAACATTATATATTATTTAATCTGATGTACACAACCAAATTGTAAAGTAAAATATATAAGGACGGGGAAAACGGTAATGTCCATTCTTTGGATTTCAAAACAGAATATAATTGTTTTAATATAATCCTAAGTGTTTGCGTACCTATAGGTCACAACCAGTTTTAGAAATTATTTAATACGGTCTGTGTAAAAGCAGGTCGCTTGTTTAGTGCGACCATATTTTTGTCGTTAGCATCGGTCTGTAGTTGCATTACGAGCTACGACCTAGGTATACGTATTTAATGATCGATCGAATAAATGTCTTTGGCGAATCAAACTATATGTATTTCAATTGTTATTTAATATATTTAATTCTTTTTACGTATTATTCCTTTCTTCTTTGATCGGGGTTTTGTTACATTATTTCATTTATTAATTGAAATAAAAGGCTTGGAATAGCAAAGTCCGTCGTGGCCCGTTGTCAAAATATATTCAGCGTTTAAGTTTTTGGGTGTATAATTATAATATTTTTATAACCACCTTCAACATTTTTTTAATATGTAATTTTAAGTGATAATGGTGCAATTCCAAAGAAAGAGCTGTTTGACGTTGGCGAAACGAATCCAACATTTCAAGAAGCTTAGTCCGTGTGTGTAATTTTATAACGACGAAAAATGGTTTGGAAGATTCTGGTGAACCTATTCGAGAACAAGTGCAGAATAAAATCATGACTCCCTCCCCGCCCCCCACACACACACAAAAAAAATACTAAAAGATTTATTAAACACTGATTGGTTATTATTATTAAGAAATATGTGTTTGCAAGAAAGCACATCGGTAGCTCCCGACAGTTATTCGATAAGTCTTGTGACAAATCTCGAAAAAAAGAAATTGAAACATTTATTAGAAACAAATATTAATACTATTAATGTTATTGTTCTTGCAGCTCAAATGAGCTTACGATATACAGACAGACAGACATATTGTTCTCCAGCTCCAAACCAACACTTGACACTGTTTCATGAATCCAATTGTGCAGCTCGATATTTACTATCTGGAAATCAATATGTTTATTTCATTATTAGGCTGCAATTAATTCAGATTATATACTTATTCTGTAGGAAACATGTCCAACCGACCAACTCTTTAATAGACATTCGAAACCCTTAGACATAATCCTTGAAGTTTCATAGTTAATGATTTTATTTTAACAATCTACTCAAATTTGGAAAGCTCGTTAACTATGCAAGAGACATATTATAAAAATCCGTAAAAACTGGCTAGAGATTTTTTCTCTCTACCCAGAATTATAGGTGAGTAAATACAAATAGCATTATATGCTACAAAATGTGCATAAGTTACTTATCAATGATACACAGTTGATAAAATAAACCATGTTAGCAGTTGGAATTATGTCGGAGGAAGCTCAAGAGTACCCGGAATAAAAACCATAAGAATTTTGGGGAATATCATATTCTTAAATTTTGTAGAACCGATACAATGACTGGCTTGATGTACCCTGAGCAATTCAATAAATGAACGCACAATTTCAAAAGCCTTAATGAGAAAATAAAAAAAAATCCGAATACAATGAATGTGTTACAAATGAGTTCCTCTTCAAACTCTGCTCAACTTTCTTTACTTTAAACTATTTATTTATTATCCTTTTATTAAATCCCCTCATTGGTCTGTAAAAATACTAAATTCTGAAACTGAATTATGCGGTAACGTCGCAAAAGATGATTAGCCCCACTCTCCAGTTTTTAAATGTTGTCTTTACTAGATACATCGGTTTCTTCAGCTACTAACTTCTCCGGCCTGAGCGTGGGATACCTTAAGGTCATAAATAAATGTAAAAGATAAAACCACTAGCTTCTACCGGCAAAAATATTTGCAATCTATATTTTCTGGAACCAAATTGAACAGAGTCTTTCTTTCACTATTATTGGTCATAAATTCAATGTAATCAGTAATCAGTAGGATAAAGTGTTGCTTATTCTTATTTGGGACGTTAAACCTTTTTTTGAAAATTGGAAACAGCTTATAGGACATAGTTTCCATGTGTATAGAATCTACGAAGGTAGCATTAAATGTCAGATTAACTCATACATGCATGAAACACTGTAAATGAAACAAAAAGGCATTTTAAGTGATCGTTACTTTGCTTCTATTTCGGTAAGATCTATACTCTTCCATGACCGTGCGTGCAGCGTCATGTTATTCCTTTCCCCCTTTTGGTCCATAAAGCTGGCGAAATTGGTTCGAACTTCGAACCCCACCAGAGGCGAAGTTTATTAACTATGATTATTATTGATTCTTCCCCATAGCTTCGTCATCTACGTCGCTATTACAAGGACGGATTAATATTAGAATTTCCTAAAATATTCATAAAATAGGATATACTTAACGTAAAAAGGTTCTCTTTGCTTACATGCTACTTTGACTATTAATCTAGCTGATACACAGAGCAGCACAGTGGCTTTGCAACAGGCATACATGTGTTCACAAACACATTCTGCACCATGTTCGTGGTTGGGTCTTACCACTAGCACTTCACTTTACCTTGAGAAATGAGAAGAAAATATATGTAAGAAACTATAAAGTTGCAGAAATATTACTTAACTTTTCAAAAAATATTTTTCTGATATTTGCTTTTGTCTCAAAATACCCTGTTTCATTTCGATAACATTAATTTAAAGTACTATAATACGAGTATTTATGAACTTAAAACTATTTTGTTTCTAGACTTTCTCCGAGTATATACGAGATAGATAGAGTACATACTCGAGTATCTCCGAGTATATTGCATTTTAATTCTCAACATTCCTGGGTAATTGAAAATTTGTGAGGATTATTTTCCAGAATTAGTATGATTTGCATTATGAAGAAATGTACAGGGAATATTCCAGTGGAATAAAAATACCCACGACCAGTAGAAAAAAGTGCGTGGTGCATGACAAAATTTTGTATTTTTAGGATGTAAGGAAACAAATGATAGGATAGTAGTAGTAGAAAGTTAAAATGAAAACTAACAATTTTCCTAAAGTCTTCCGAAGGCGGACATTGACACATAAAATGTCAGAAAATAATCCCACGTAATGGTCAGAAAATGGTATCTGGATTTTTTATATTTCTGGATGAATAATACTGATATATAGTGGGAATTTGACTGAAATAGAAAAGGCTATAAAGAATTTAAAATCCAAAACGACAGTTAGATCTGATGACATACCCTCCTATATAGTGAAAGGATGTATTAATATATTTAAATATCCCCTATTGATTGCGTTCAACTTGGCACTAAATACGTATTTTCACTAACAATGGAAATCTGCTTTAGTTTGTCCTATACCTAAAACAAACGACAGAAGAGAACTTACCAACCACAGACCTATAGTAATCTTACCAGTTTTTGCGAAAGTCTCTGAACAGATTGTATATCAACAAATTATTAATCATGTGAAGCCAGGTATCTCAACTAAACAATATGGCTTTGTTTCACAAAAATCCACGATAACGAACCTTGCAATTGTTACAAATTTTATTGAAAACTCGTTGGACAAAGGAAAGCAAGTCGATGCGATTTATGTTGACTCTGGAAAGGCATTTGATAAAGTAAATCACAATGTATTACTAGGTAAATTAAACCACTTTCACATCTCTCCATCCTCAATTAGGTTCATGGGCTCTTATCAAACTAATCGCAGACAGTCTGTTCTATTTAAGGAACACAAACCTGATGAATCCCGCAAGGATCAAATCTTGGACCGTTTTTATTCTTCTTGTTCATTAATGATCTACCGGAACTCATACCTGATGCTGAAAAAGTGCTATATGCGGATGATCTCAAATATATGCTAAAATTAATTCCATGGAAAATGCCATAAAACCACAGCATAGTTTAGACAACTTTACTAACTGGTGCACTATCAATCAACTTTCAATGAATTACTTACTTACTCTATGGCTTATCGAAGTCGTAAGTTCATCGCCGCAGTAGCAAATGATCACCATCGGATTCTATACTGGGCAAGATGAAGCTAGTTTTCATCACAAGCCTCTACTTCTCGAAGATACTTCTCCCAACGTCGTCTCGGTCTTCCCAGTCTTCCAGTCAATACGAAGATTTATCATTCAGTATAAAAAAAACGATTTATCGATTTTATTATTAAATTCATAAGTACACATTAAGTAGGGTCGACATAGCTCAAGATCTTTGCTTCATGTTTGATATGGAATTAACGGTTAACAGTCACATAACAAAAATTACAAATGAAGTTTTCAAAATGTTAGGATTTGCAATAAGGATGGGAAGAAAGTGTAAAAATGTTTCTACATTAGAGAAAACGTACTATGATTATGTTCGTTATAGCATTTCTGATCTGTTATTTCTTAGGAAAATAGTTCTAAATGGCTTAGGCTCACAGACTTAGTATCATTGTTACAGTTTCGTGTCTCATCATTAAAAACTCGCGTAGACAACACTGGTCTCTTTCACTGCAAAAAGGCAAGGACAATATAATGATGAAGTCACCGATCTGGAGAATATGTACTACCTACAATGAAATTTGTAGAACTTCCATCGAATTGGATATAGGTCTATGCAATAAGTTTTCCTCTTCCAAAATATTTAGAAATATTGTAATAAAAATGTCTGTAAATGATAATTTTAAATATTGACTCTGTAATTGAAGACCTGAATTGCAAAACATCCCAAGTTCACTTTTTTTTGTTCGTAGGTATCTATGTTCCAAGGGATGTTACATAGATATCTACGAACATACAGTCCACTTGCATAAATATTACATCCTTATCCCAACTCAAAAACCTTTTTTAATGCAAAATAATTTCAGTATAATAGAATATAATGCCAAGATCTTGGACTGCTTTTATTCCTCCTGAAAAAATACCTCGGTGGACTTGGGGTATTTCGCAATTCAAGTCTGCAATTGGGCTACAAGGCTTGTTCTGTCGACGATAAATCAATAGAAAATAAAAATAAAGAATAAAAATGTAGATAGAAAATATAAATATTTTATTTTGGTTTTCCATTTTACATAATTTAATGTGCTCTGGCCAGGGGGGATGAGCACCCCCTTGCCCCCCTGATTGGCGCCCTTGTCCCGTGCTGTGGTTAGAATATTAGGAAGCAAATATATTGGGTACGTGCAAAAGTTCTAGCCGTTTTTGGTGAATATATTGAATTCGAACAACACAAAATGGAACTTATCTAGTACTGTGCATAATTGCCATCGTAATCAATTACTTCTTGCCCTCTTTCTAGTAGGGTATGGATCGCATGCCGAAAAAAGACCTGAGGTTTGGAGTACAAGAACTGTGGAACGTGATATTGATAAACTATTTATCATCGAAGATTTTCTGAGAGATAAACAGATGGTAGTCAGTACGGGCCAACTAAGGAGAATAGGGCGGGAAGAGTAAATTATCATTATTTTTATCTAAAACTGATTCTATGTTTTTTAAACGATTATTATATTGCTGATATATCGCTGTATATATAATTTTCTCTGTGTGACTTATTCCCATATGATCAACATATTGGTTGATTATATTCTGTTAACCGCGATTACGCTCAGTAATCACATGTAAATTCTTTATAGGTTCATTAATGCCTATATATGGCAGCTTACTTCGTACGAAGAAACCTGAGTTTATTTTTTCTGTAAATTGCCAAGCAAGTACTTTAATTTTTTTTAAAATTTGGATATAAACATTTTCTCCCTGTGTGACTTTCATGTGGTATTGACTTAGTAACTTACAATAAAATTCACTTTCTTGTTTTTGTTCCCCTTTTTGTTGTTTAGAGTAAAGCTTTGAAAAGTATACAATTCTTTTCTTGAGATTTAACCACCACTACTGTAGTTTGTTATTTTGAAAATTTTGTTGACTTTGAGCATGCTGTATCATAATTGACACTTCATTTATATAGTCTGGATCCTCTAAAATACACGTATTCATATACCACACATAGTCACTTCGATAATGTGTTATTAAGTTGTACCGTATCGTTGATAGTACTGCACTATAATCAGAAATGTGTAGATTACAAACTGATGTTCTCATAATGTTGTTTTTTAAGTTCTTCGTAATAAACACATAGCCAATACGCGACCATCCTGATGCGTATATATATATATATATATATATATATATATATATATATATATATGTTGGTTGGTGTTTGTTTGGGTTACAACACAAACGCATCGTGTAGCGCGAAATTATCTTTTAATGCTAGGAATTCAGCACTCAGGTTTGAGTTACTACTCAAGTCTAGTACGGAGTATGTTGCATTAGCATCCATGCCTAATATGACAGGCTTAGGCCATAGCCTTTGAATTTCCATAGATGAGTGGTCTCTGAAAAATGTTTCTCTTTCAATTTTGTTTGCGTTCCCAGAGGGAATATGCGGGGCAAATAATACCCATACCTTGCACTATACCTGGCATAATTCAACCTGTAGGGTGAATGTTTATATCAGTTAATGTTAGGCCTTGACGAATCGCCACTGCAATCGCTTTGTAATGCTTAAATATATGCGAAGTATGTAGAGTATGGTTTTCAAGGTCAAAACTTGCTACATTAGCCTCTTGTAAACAGGCCACGTGCACCGAGTTGTGGTTTAAAAACTATTAAAAACCTGAATTCTGGATAGCAATGTATGTTGTTGAGAATGAAAGTTGCTACGTTAATTGTTGAAATGAGTAGTACCATTAAGTCGGCAGTGTTTATTTTCCTTTGAGTTATTCCAAACATGATTGGCTATAGATAATTGAATAGAAATACAGGTACTTACCCTTAGTCTTCCAAGTATATGGATATTTATAAAGTACCAAAGTAGAAGAGGACCAACATTTTGTTGTAGTTTTAACTTGGCAACACCGCAGGTCAAAGTCCAGATCAATGAAAAATATGGCAACATGGCAGGTCAAAGCCCTGATCATGTTATTTCTTATCACTGACATATGATAAAGATTAGAATATATATAGAGTGTGTTGTTGCATATAAGATAAGTAGTGGAAGGACATAGTTCTTGTTGTTTTGGGCAGGTCCTGTGGGGAAAGTTGAGCCCTCTCCATTTTTGGTAAACTTGGTAACACCGTAGGTAAAAGTCCAGATCAATGAAAATATGGTAACATGGCAGGTTAAAGTCCAGGTCATTACATGTGATAGTGCGGAGACCATCATGTGATCTTAGTAAAGGATTGAGATGATGTAAGACATGATAGTATAAGATGATGAACTAAATTTGGGGAATAGTGATATCACGATCGAAGATGGTGTGTGGAAATATTGCTATTAGGTTGCTTGAGATATTATCACGTGACCTTATTGAGATGACCAAGTTTTTGTTGTTTTTAGCTGGCAGGTTCTTTGAGCCCTTTTCATGTGAGTTGTAATTTCATTCGTACTTCACCACAGGTTGGGCATATCAAGCTAGGTTCAGAGAGCATCACGTGATTATAATGAAGGATTGAGATGCTAGTATAAGATTGTGGACTAAATTTTGGAGAATACTGATATCACAATCGAAGATGGTGTCTGGAAATTGCTATTACGTGTGAACACAGGAAAGGTTGGGAAGATGCAGAGGTTGTTTGTATTAGCTCGTTATGAAAATAAAGGAGGAAGTCAGAGTTGTCAACCAAATGGATGAAAATAAAAGTGAAAGACAGAGTTGCGAATCAAGCGTATGAACACAAAATAGGAAATCAGAGTTGCCAAACAAATGTATGAGGAGCAAGTCGGAGTTGTTCGTTATGAAAATAAAGGACCAACTCAGAGTTGCCAACCAAATGGATGAAAACAAAAGTGAAAGACAGAGTTGTGAATCAAACGTATGAACAGAAAATAGCAAATCAGAGTTGCCAAACAAATGTATGAGGAGCAAGTCAGAGTTGTTAATAAAAACAAACGAGTAAAAAAGAACCAAGTTGGAAACAACATTGAATAAAAACAGAAAAGACCGAACAACTTTAGAAAGAACGAGCACAGTTGGAAACAAACGAGTAAAAAGAACCAAGTTGGAAACAACATTGAATATAAACAGAAAAGACGGAACAACTTTAGAAAGAACGAGCACAGTTGGAAACAAACGATTACAAGTATTGAGAAGAAAGTCAGTTGAAAAAATGGGACGAAGAGAATGAATATGGGTACTTCCTTTCTTTTAGTGGGAAAAAAATGTTCAAATTTTTTCAGTTGGTTTGATACCAACACCAATATTTTTTATTGTCCCAGGTTTTGGTTTTCCTGGTATTAACTTTGAAAATCTTTACTCCTTCTTATAAGAAATACAGTAAATCAATTATGAGAATTTAATATTAACAGAACATTGATTATGAATTCATCAGTTGTTTCTTCAATTTATCTCTGCTAGAGTATAAATATATATTTAAATCATTTCTAGATAAAAGAAAAAGAAAAAACACTGTTATTATCTTTAACATTCTTGATGGAATAATATGAAAAGAATTGTGCTGACATCTAGTGAACATTTTATGAAACACATTTGCAAGACTTGACAACTTAGCTGGAAACACATTCGGTAAGAATCAGATCTTTTCGCATGGCTTGGGAACTTAGTTGGAAACATACCCGGTCACTTATGAGAATTTAGTATTAATTAATCAATGATTATGAATTCATCGCTTGTTTCTTTATTTTATGTTTAGTAGAGTAGAAATATATATATTTAAGATCATTTTGGATAAAAGAAAACAAGTATTTTATCTTTTAAAATTCTTCATATGATAATATGAAAAGAATTGTACTGACATCTATTGAACATTTTCTCATTTTATCAGACACATTTGCAAGGCTTGGGAACTTACTTGGAAACGCATGTGTGTAAGAATCAGATCTTTTCGCATGGCTTGGTTAAACACATGGAGTAAGAATCAGATCTTTTCGCATGGCTTGGCAGTTATATTGCAAGCTAATTGGAAACATTTTTCAGGTAGGAATATACGGTTTCCGTCGGTGGAATAAGTGGAAAACGGAAGTAGTGTGAAAGGAACAAGTGGGAAGCGGAACTAACACAAACGGAACATGCACGAAACAGCGTGAAAGGAAATTAAAGTGATAGGGAGAAGTGTGAAATATAATTAAAGGGACAGGAAATAACCTGAAAATGGAATTAGAGGACAAGAACTAGAGCGACAGGAAGAAACATGAAATGGAATTAAGTATTCATACACCTATTTCATTCATTTCTCATAGCTTCCTTCTATTTCACCTCGTTTGAATGAGCTCCTGCTTTTCATGTTTTAAGATCATTTTGAAGTGATAAGAAGAATTATAGCAGAGTTGATTAATAAAAATATTTATACCTTGA
>JAGDQP010030618.1:0-22490 GCA_022664845.1 Lepisma saccharinum | reverse complement strand
AGGAGAATTAGGGGTTGCGACTGCCTCTAAGGAAACTCCGTCAATGGGATCCTTCAACTTGCCAGGTAACGTGTTTGAATTTGTAGCTGATATATCACCCGCAGTACTATTATTTGCCTCCAAGTTTAAGGAAATAGTGTCATCTAGCGTAATAATTGAGACCACATCTACCGGAGTATTAGGAACTGAAGTAACAACATCGTCAGTTGTAATCAGATCATCTGGGAACCAATCATGTAATGAAACTAAACTAGCACCATCATCCTCATCCTCATGGTTAATCGTAACTGTATTTACCCCACATTGCTCCAGATGCACCTGTTGCTCGAAGGTAGGTGTTGAAAGATTTTGATGAATAGACTATTCCTGTTGTGCTAGTAGAGCTTGTTGGGCCCACTTTATTCTCTCTGACACTTTACCAATTAATATGTCGTTATCATCCGATTGAGGGCAATACTCTAGGATACGATGACCCCATCTGATAGATTCCATCATGTTGCCTAAATTAAACCATACGGCTGCTATATTATTATAAAGCAAAAAATTATCTGGGTCTATATGTAATGCAACGGTATAGTAATGCAGAGATGTCGGGTTAACTATAGTAGTGACGCACCTTTTTAGAAATTTACAGGAGGAATTGAGATAATTGTGTGATGTTTGAGAGTATTAGGGAGGTAAATATTGATTTTGGTAACATTTGAAGTGAATAATGATATAGTTTTAGTGTATTTTGAAGATGTTTTAGGACGCACTGCATGTTGTGGCGGAAGGAACTATTTTGCGTAGAGTTATAGTCGTCATGGGGAAGGCGGTAAGGCTGTGTTGAAATGGCGTGTCTTTGTGATGATTATGACATTTCTTGCGTTATTGTTATTGAATCGTATGGAAATGACGAGGGAAAGTGCATTTTGAAGGTTATTTAGCAGAGTATTTATGTAAGGAAAGGAAAACGCCCCGAAACGATTTCACACGACTTTCTACTGGAAATTGGAAGAGTTAACACGCCTGTGTGCTGAAGGTAACCGTGAATATGTGTCAAAATATATTTTGTAAAGATACATGACCGCACCTAACTTTACCTGACCTCCACGTTCATATTCAGTAATTTAAGATAATTTACCAAAAATGGAAAATAAGGAATTATTAATACTAAATGTGAACATATAAAAATACATTTTGTAATGATACATGACCGCACCTAACCTTACCTAACCTCCACGTTCATATGGTCACCAATCTAAGATAATCTACAAAAAGTGCAAGAAAACAATTGCGTAAACCGCTCGCTTCCCATGAACACGTAATGTGTGTGTTTTAAGTGATTTTGGTTGGGTTTTAATGATTTTAAAATTGGTGCGTCACTACTATAGTAATGCCGAGATGTCCTCCAGTCTTGTTTTTTTAAATATTCATTACCTCTTACACGTAAATTGTCAGACATTTCCCTATAGGAATGTAAGTGGACTTCATTAGTATTGACTTGTGGTTTTATATAGTCCTGGTTTGATTCTATGTGTAATGCTTCCCGTGTAGCTGTAGGACCGGAATTCGTTAAGGTATCTGATATCATCTTACCGTTTACTTCCAAAGAGACATCCATATCGAAAGTTAAATTTCGGTCAGCAACAGGTTCAGTATTACCTATATTGCAAGACTGGATATCTTTTCTTAACATTTTGATATTGCTATCTATGTAAGCCTTAATATCTGTCAATCGAGTCTCGAGTTGTTGTTTTATTTCCTTATATGGCTCCTCGTGTGATTCGAAGCAACCAGTAAATGTTGGTTTTTGTTCTTTTTTAAAAACTGGGCGTTGACTAACATTCTGTAATTGGAATTCCCGAGAATAATTGTTACATTGTATTTTTTGAATCCAATCTGGGCAGAACTTTAGTAAACCATCCCTACCCAGTATCTGTAACGGTAACATTGTGTCTACAATCATAAAAGGCAAATAAAATAACTGGTTTTGGAATTGTGCATGTAAAAATACTTCACCTAACACTGGTAAACTCGTGCCATTAATCAATATAAACTCTTTGGCGGTAGGATACATGAACTTCTCTGCATTAATGGTTTGCAATAACTGTACAGAAATCATGTTGTCAAGTGCTCCCGTATCAATTCTGAAGGGCACGGTAATGTTGCCTAAGCGCAATCTTATGTCCGGTGTTACTTGATTAGGATCTTGCACAAAATCCGTTGTAATACCTAATACGTCATCCAGATAACTATAATCCATCACGTTTACCTGTTGCTGAGCCAAACTGTCTTGATTGGTTTGCAATAATGACCGATGCGGAATCTTAACATCTTTAAATTTACAATAAGGACTGTTTTTGAAATGACCCTTGAGATTACAGGCAAAACAATATTCGTTATATGCTTTACATTTCCCATATGGATACTTGAAATTGCAACGCTGCCAATTAATAACTTTAACTTGAGAAGGATTATTTGTAGATCGTTTTGAGTATTTAGCATTGTCGTATATGATTTTGTGGAATACCTCATTATGAGAATCACGCTTTTTCATGGCATCAACATCGGAGCTAACCTGTTCCACTATAGTAGCAAGTTCTACTGCTCTGTCGAAAGTTAATTTACTTTCAGCTAGCAATCGTTTTCTAACACTGTCATCAAATATGCCTAAAACAAACTGATCTCGCAACATAACATTCGAAAAATCCTCATAATCACAACGCATCACTTGGTGTTTCAGACTAGCTACATATTGACTTACGGTTTCATATTCACTTTGCCTTAACAGGTGAAAATGATATCGCTCTACGATTTCGGAGTGTTTCAAATCAAATAAAGTCAACAATTTATCTTTGATCTGGCTAAATGAAAATTTGTGAAGCGGTTCAGGTAGGCATGTATTCTTTAACATATCATAAGCTTTCGAACCAATAACGGAATATAATAAACTCTGCTTTTGTTCCTCTGCTATTTTGTATGCTGAAATGATGTTCAAAACGTTCTAGATAACTAGTAACATTAGGTTCGTTTACATCTAATGTTTCGAATTGCGTGCCTGTACCCAACATTGTATGCCTCTTCGCTGCGCCAACTGCTAAAATGAGAAAAGATGACTCAATGTAAAGTTAATCCTCGACTATTTAATATATCATTATAGGGAGACTAGGTTCTGTCGGGTTAGGCTTGATGTTATTACAGGATCGGATTACAATTCGAAGCAGAGCACAACTTAAAGAACATCAATAACGTTAATAGAAACGCAGTCGAGGTGCAGCTGACTCCACACCAAACAATCCACTACTAGAAACGTACTATAAAATGTTAGCAGATTATGAAATGATGCCTTCTCAAGAACATCAAAGGGGGAGATACTTTACAGTACACAATATTCCCAAAACTTAGGAACATTTACGCATTGTCCGAAGGACCATAAACAAACGCACAGTTTGGCAACATTTGAATTTGTATTAAGATAATCATATGTGCCTTCTTAGACTTTTATTTGACAACAAAACACATATCTGAATGCCTCCAAAGTTACACAGAAATCGGCGCCCTTGACACACGGTATTGGTTAAACATCAAGTGTTTGCCTGTAGCCATATTGATCGCTTGCTTTCATAAAAATGGAACATATTCTCAATGAATTGGAATTCTGATTCCTAATTGACAAGTCGTGCGAGTAACTCTTTCTGTGTTTGGGGTTCAGCAACATATTTTTTATCCGTATACTCTTTGACTATACTAAGTGTTTTTTTCTTACTGATAATTTAGCCCAGACGGTACGACGCTGAAGTTCTAACTCGGTAACGCATGTACAAATCTTGCTGCAGCTGGAACTGTTTCTCTTGCTGCTAGTACGGAAATCAACACCGTATGTTGTGTTAATTTAACACGAAAAAGTGGTAATCAAGTTGTGTCACCGAAAAGTGTTGAATTAACACAGGCTTTTTTTTTACTGTGTAATACTTAACAACATATTTTTTGTAGTATTTTCTCTTCAAATCGAAGATTCAATAATACAAATCCATATACGAACTTTCAAACATCACAAATTCAACATATATACAATATTACGAACTATATCTTTTATCAGCTGTTGACATTGTTTGAGTCATACTGCACTTCAGGTTTTACTAGTTTGAACCACGTTCTTCAAGTTTCGTTCTGGACAACTTCACTGCCTCTCCTAAATGAAAAATGTATGCATTCCATTCACATGTGAAAAAAAAGCTCTCAGAATGCACTGAGGCGTGTGGTCCCAAATAATTACTTTCTGAAAATTTGAAAAATATACCTTCTTGTCGAATCAAAATACGATACTGGAAGTAAAAGTACTCATAAAATGAATGAAAGACTCGAGTAAATGTGACTTACAGTATATGAGTCTTAATTGTACATTATAATTTCGTAAGGGAAAATGATTCAAAAATTTTCTAACGTAGTACACTTTTTTCTAGCGTACGTAGTACATGTCAAACTAAAAGTAGAAAATATTTTGGTCCAATTTAAAATTCACGTAAAATAGGCAGGTTGCAGCCATAAACTTTTAAGTAATGACATTAGTAGTAATAAAGAAAAAAATATTAAGGCAAGAAAAGTTAATTTTAAAGGACGTTAAAATAAAAATGAAACTTTTGAACTATAGTTATTAAATTTAAACAAATAAAATATTTAAAGTTTCTACTTGTTGAAGCAGACTAAACCATTGTGATACATACAGTCACACACAGTATAAGACGCTTTTTTCTTGCAAGCACATTTGCGACAATGACGAATTAATTATGTATAATCACAGTGAAAGCTGACTTGTCCTCTCGAAGCGTCCATTACAATCTCCAGAACAGCTTTTTTTTAAAACTTCCCCTTTTGAAAATACTAGTTCAGGCTTTCTGTTAACTTTCGACGTCAAGCCGTGCGTTTACAGGAAAGTTGATTTGTTCCATCTCGCTGATCTATTGTAATGTAAACAACATTTTGAGAATAAAGGACCTTTGGATCTTTCTGTGAAATTGTATCAGAAACAGAAAGATTTTTTTTAATAATAATAATTGCCGATGATTTTAGCATGTTGTTAGCCTTCAATTAAATTTTCTTGAATAAATTGTACTCTTTAGGTTGAATGTTTTTTTTTTTGTTTTGGACACGTCTAAAGGGTAAAGAAACAGGTTTTTTTCCAGATCGAGATGAAAAGCGTCTGATTTAAGTTGATTTCATAACTTTTATATTGTTTATGAATAAGCATTCTCCCGTAACATACACAACGAAATATCCAAGGATAAGGTAATTCCAAGAGAGATGCTCCAGTTACCGCACTTCGAAAGTTGCCCGATAGAAAGCACTACCAATGTAATGTGTCAGTTGTGTCGAGTGCGGGCAGCACGAGTGGTAAAGATTGGATGTTGTTAAGTTAGCGTTTTACCTAATATAGGAAAGTATGATACGTTTTGCATCATGATCTACTATTAACGAATACAGAATCTTTAGAAAATATATACTATCAGTTCATTTCTGTAATCGAAGTGGTGAAAAACAGCCAGCAGGAAAGTCGTTGTCAGTTGTCACTATGTTTTTGATCATGTTCGGCAATTGGTGGGAAATACTGGGGTGGAGAGTCTCACCACGCAAAATGGAAAAGAGAGGCCCTAGCAGGAAAAAGTTATAATTTCTCGTCATATGATTTAAATGTTACTGGCTATTTTAAACCAACTCATATCTATTCTATGACTGACGCATTATTTGGTGAAACATTTAAGAATCATATCCTCATATATATTTCGATCTCCACTTGTGAGTGTTCGTAACACTTGTTGATATGTAACAATCTTGCGTATATGAATATTTCGGTGAATGTAAACACTGTAGCAAAATATATCAAACATGTCTTTCAAATATATATTTAATACCTGAAACATACCAACCTAGCCTTCCTGGTGGTAACGTCACGGACTTCGGAACGGCATTGAGAAGGCACGCGGGTTGGAACCCCACACCCGGCCATCCTGACTTACGTTTTTCAGGGATTTCCATGGGTTACAGCCTGGACAGTACCTTCAAACTAAGCCCTGAACTATTTCCTTCCTACATCCATTCCCTTTCCATATTTCGGCCTGTGCCAAAGTTACTCAAAGGGTATGAAAGTAACATTTTTGAAAACACAAAATAAAAAAATATATCGATGAAACATTTGTCTTGATATGCCTGACAACATATTGTTCAATAACACTGCTTTAAACAATGGTAATATAGTCGTTTACATCCATACTGTTAATACTAAAACTTTCACTGATTTTCTTCTTAGAAACTATTCTCTCCAACAAAACTTGTTTTCATGTTGTATTTTCATTTTTGTAGCAATGTTGCATTGTTAAAACCGATGTTTTGTTTTTGTAAACTGAAATTTCTTTTTATAGCTATATTCTTAAAGGTGTTTTACATTTACTGCTAAAATTATGTTAATAAATTTTCACATTGCGTTGAGAAGTTATTGAATACGAATTTAATAGTTTTGCACGTAAAGATAAAAAAAAGGATACCCAGTATATAGGACCTACATTAGAGTCATTCCACGTCTATTCAAAACAGTAATTTACCTCACCATCTCAGATTATTATGAATTTTGGTGTGTTAATTGGGCCTGATAAGAAAAACCCAATCATGTACTATTGTCGCCCTGTATCTATAATATATTTTTGGAGTTGCAGCATCTCAAATTCTGATTTTCTTTGGAAATTTTAAGTCACATTGATTTATTAACAATTCTTGTAACTTTTGTCCTAATTAATAGAGAGATGTGACTTTTGCGTCATTATGAAGGTCTGGGACAGACCTATTAGTTGATATGCAACACATGATCCTCCCTATGAAATTGAAATTTTGACCTTGACCGTTGACCCTGTGACCTTGAATAGCAAAAATTACGTCACCTCCGTGTTTTGGGAAACTTGGAGAGAAATGGTCTTTTTATTCTTGAAGACATGTGCAATGCTCTATAGTGAAACACAGCATTTTTTAAATTTTATTTACGGCTCTTAAGTATTTTTGGCACAGGCCGGGAAATAGTGTTTATGCTTATGTTCCCCTCCTCCGTGTGCATGAAACAATATTGTGAATATTGCCATTGTGTAGGTTAGGAGGCAAGTATTAGGAAAAGTGATGGTGGCAATTTGGGTAGTCCGTCTAAGGCAATCGGAGGGGAGGCTCTAATATGGCCGTTGGAACATATGGTTTCTGGTATACAAGTTACCATATCTTTGAAATGTTACATCTAGTGTTATGGCGTTGGTGTCTAATTGTAAGGTTTCATTAGCAAAATTGTTATCCAAAGATGGTAGCTACTTGGGTAATTCATCTTGGGATATGGAGAGAGAAAATCCAACATGGCTGCCATAATAAACCATTTCTTCAATATAAGTAGCCACCCTCTCGATAATGTTTCGAACTCTTGCACCAAGAACTATGATTTTATATTACAATTTTAGTGTTTTACAATAAAAATTATTAGCAACTAATGGTGGTCATCTGGGTAGTCCGTCTTGGGCTATGTGGAGGGGAAAATTCTATATGGTCGCCGGAACATGCATTTCTTGGCATTCAACAACTATATCTTCGGAACTATTGTACCTAGAACAGTGATTTTGGTGTCAAATTGTAGTGTGTTGCGATTAAAATCATCAGCAATTGATGTTTGCCATCTGAGTAGTCCGTCTTGAGCCATGAAGAGAAAAATTCAATATGGTCACACTAGGTTAATGGCGACATTATATCTCATCCTATGCCTGGACCGATTTTATTTTCCTATTCCATCCCGACCTGGATGACTAATGACTATGGGTCATAAAAAAGTATGTGAAAGAATTTTAAAAGTTGGAGGAATAGGAGTAACAGAGAGAAAAGTTGTTAAATTAGCATAGCATGTTCTTTTTCTTCTCTTGCTTTAAAGTAGCACCTAATGTCACACAGGTTGAAGGCTTTTCACCGATAGAACATTAGCTATTAAATCCTGTACGGTATTGCCTCTTCGTCACTCGTTGCTCTTCAAATTACTCGAAGACTATCGAAACAAAATTTTTCAGACAGTATTTTTTCTTAGAATTTGCCAAAGTGGAAACTGATACTTTTTGTGATTCAAATTTTCATTCACCCTAAGTTTTATTCATTTAAAGAATTTAAGCAAAGGATTATCATAAGGATATGATTATGATTGGTTATCATATGATATGATACTTTGTTCTTGTTAGTTTAATTTGTATATTCTCCTATTTTGTGATTTCACTCTATATTTGCAACATGGCATAATGAATACCTTTTTTTATATTATTCCAGCGAAGAAGCGGTGGATCTCGAAGACTGGAAGAGATCACGGTCAGAATCCAGTACAGGAGCCAACGAGCTCGAGACTACATATGTACCTACAGCGGTCTGCATCAATCAAGAGCAGCAGACACGCCCCACACCGGTAAAACCTATAGCGGTTTGTTGCTTTTTCTTATTTTCTGTGTGTTCTTTCTAGTAAAGCTACAGAGAGAAAGTAATAAAGTGTGAGTGAGTTAATGTGTGTGCGTGTGTGCTTGTGCGTGCGAGAGAGTGAGAGCAAGAGGAGATAATACAAGTTATGTGGATGATTTCGTGTACTGTGATTCAGTGGTTTATAAAGTATAATGATATCACATCATATCATGTGGTAGCATACTTACACAGTATGAATTATGCTTTAAGAATTATTAACACGTAACATGATTTTGTTGTTTGTGAAAAATAAACTGTGTTCGAAATTTATTTATGCAAATTCTGTGTGTTATTATTAGTCAAAATTCCCGTGTTGTAGCAATTTACAAAATAATTCATTTAGGTTTTTTGGTTTAGCTTTGTCTGTACAAGTTTGTTTTGTATTGTTTCCAGCAACAATTTGTACACAGTTTTGACAAACGTTTTCTTACTCTGATAAATCAAAATGATTACACAGTAGAAAACTCGGACAAAATTAGACACACAAGTCCAACTTAGGTTTAGAACTTGCTGGGAGCGCAATGTGTAAAAATGCTGTGTAACCGTTATCTAAAGCTACTTGTGATTAGGTTAGGTTAGGTACGTTTAATGTGCTGCGTATGCTTATATATAGGAATATAGAAACTCAATCACTTACGCATACATTATTACAAACATCAAGATATCTGATATCTTGAGGTAAGCTACGAGAAACAACTCCTCTCTACAAGCAAGGCTAATAATATTTATTGTACAATAATTCTTATTACTGTATAGAAACAACAAAATACTGAAACAACTGTACCGAAAGTACTGAAACAACCCAATTGAAAAAAATGTTTTAGACATAAGGTGCTCTCATACTCACACCCTACATAAATTACCACTACCAAACATCACCATTCTAGTATATAATTAAGCACCTTAAATTATAATTTGAAGATACAACAACCATCGACATTTGTAAACACATATGCATTCGTATGTATAACCCGACCAGACTAGGAATAGACGCGAGGGTGGGGTCGCTAGTGGTTGTTTATACGCTGCAGCAGATGTCTTCCCAAGCTCATAAACAGTGTTACCAAAGGTGTAGTCGGGAAAGTATACCATAAAACATACTCTTCTAAAACTATGAAACTTGCTTTTGTGTGAGATTACTATTGTCTCATTAGTGACTAGCAATTGCGGGAGGGGCTGAAATATCATTTAGGGGCTTAACAGCATGTTTTACACGAAAGGGAATCACTGGAGCGGAAAGCAAAGGTACTTATCCAAGGTTAAAGGTCGTTGCATCTGGAAGTCACAGTACATACTTGTCGACTTGTAACATTTGTTATTTATTGTTCTTTGTCCTAAGGAATACCCATTCCAAATTTCAAGTTTCTAACCTTTAACAATTTTCGATTTCTCATGTTCCACTCTTTAAGATGTTTTCGCCCCCTCATCGGGGATGTCGAATCAAAAATTAAGATAGCTATTGGTAATGAATTGAAACAAAGTATTTTCATGTCAAATATCAAATTTCTAACTCCAGTGGTTTCCGAGTTGCACTTCCACGTTTAACCCCTTCGTGGGGAGGGGGCTTTCAATGCTATAGTTAATCTCTCTAGGTTTTAAGGAACATTTTTTTTTAAATTTCATTTATGGACTTTAGGCATCTAAGACTCAGGTCGTAGGAGAAGAAAGGATTCGGGAAGGTGTCGACCACGACCTACGTTGAAAGTGCCATCACGGAATTTGCTTGGTGTGACTGAGGAAAACCCTCGAAAATCCTCAGTCAGTATGGTCGTCCGCTGGAGTCGAACTCGTGACCACCCGAATGCTACGCCAACGCTCTACCACTGAGCTACGGTGGCTCGGTACTAAGGAATACATGTACCAATACTTTATTCTAATCCGTCAACGGGCGTGGAATTGTATAGTGTTCAAACAATCTTCCAGTTATATCTTCAGCCCGTTTATTTACTTTGTTGTACAATTATGCATATAACCTTCCAAAATTATATTTTATTAACAAAAGTGTGGCTACATACATAACAACTAAGAACGAGAACATAGAGAAAGTACACAAGTTTAAATACTTCATCTACCGATGCTGTAAGAATAATGAAATCACAACAACTTGGGTAGGTATGCAATGTAGCTCGGATGAGGGGGGAGGGGAAAGATTTTATTCCATCTTGGTTGGAAAGCCGGAGGGAAAGAGACCTGTGGGAAGACCGAGATGACGTTGGAAGGACAATATAAGAAGGGATCTTCGTGAAGTATTTGTAATGACAATGAGGGAAGGGAGTCGACAAGGCTCTTGCGAAGGTATCATTCCGGCATTCGCCTGGTGTGGCTGAGGACAAACCTAGACATAAATGTCACGATGGCCGACCTCTAAAGTCTCAATCGCGTACCTCCGCATTGCCGCTCCGAAGTCCAGGACGCTACGGCCTGGACCATGAAGCAGGGGTGTAACTACTATGTCGCAAAAGCCCTCAATACGGGGAGCCCTTCACAATAGCCTCTCAGCGGACCGAATCGAACTTCAGCCATGGGTATTCTCTTGCGGGGTGGGGACCTAATATGCAGTTACACCTCTGCCATGAAGCCTGGGTAAAAACTCTTGCTAGCGTATCTCAAGGTAGAAACTAGAAAATTGTCTAAAGAGATAGAAGAGGTGAGTTGCGAGAGTGGCAAGCATATAAGTTTTTATTAACAGAGCTTTTATTTAACTTGCCCAAGTCATATGTAATCTTCTTCCCATATGTGGATTACAAGGACAATAAATATAGCTTCTCAATAATCAATATATTGTAACTGTAATGTAATTTTTAATATCTTGGTTCTAAAATTAATACAAAACAACCAGCAACAAAATTTCTTGGTTGGCAACACTTCAAGCGAGAGGCGAAGAGTAGTAACACATCTGTGCGTCTTTATTGTTTAGGCATGGTTCATCGGTTGTTCCAAAACTTGCCACGTCTATTCATATGTTGGTCGGGTAATATTCGTAATTCATGAATACATATATGTACTATAGAAACAATAATGAAAACAATGTAACATCAATACTGGACTTGTTTCTGATTGTGCCCAATGCTATTATGACATTAATTTGTGCATTCTTGCAGTTCTTCCCTGCTTCCGTGCGAAGAAACAAGCTAACCTGTCAAGAAAAATACTGTTTATAACATACTTTTCGTCCTAACTTTCATTCAGAAGATCACGTCCAATAGCCGTATAATCACGAACCTGAGCAATAAGTGCTTCTACAAATTCCAAGTTAGCATCAAATTCAGTTCAATAGATAACCTTACCTTTTTTCCTTTTTGATTGGTCGAAACAACTATTAGCAACCTTATTGTAATTTCCTTTCAAGAACTCTAAGTTTGTCACGTAATTAAGTAAGGTTTCATATCCTTCTCCCTTTCATCCTGTTCTTAAAACCTACTCATTATTTGTAAAACTTTTAACATTGTGATTTGATCCAGAGAGTAAAAACCAGAGCTAGACAGTACTCATTTAACGACTTACCACAAGGATATATTTTAGAATAAGATAGGCAGCCTATCCAGTAACTAGATTCAATCCATATACAAAGATCAAAAATGTTTGGTTGCAGTAGATGTTCCTAGAAAATGTTTTGCTTCCTTTCGGTTAATTTCCTCTTCTATGTGAGATACATTGAGGCTAGAAATACATCAGCAATAACAATTTATACATCAACTTACATCTGATAGTAGTGCGTAATTATTGCACATAGAATAACCACGACAAGAACAAAAGTCAACAGTATCAATCGCGAAACAAAAGAATTAGCGCAAACATGCGTGCGAGAGAGAGACAGAAGTTAAATGAATAGTTATAAGTTCTCATACTCACACCCTACATGCAGAAGAGACTTGTCTGCAACAAAAGGACCAAATATAAAACACTATATATGTATGACAAAAACAAGAGCTACATAAATAACGATAAGAATACAAGCTAAAAGAACAAGAGCGACTAGAAGAAAAAGCAGGAACACGAGTAAGAATCAAACCGAAGTAAGAGCGAAAAGTAACAGGAAAGTTACGAGCAAGATAGAAATGGAATATGTGCCACCAAAATGCGAGTGACACAAATAAAATAACTAATAGAACAAAAGAAGTGTGGAAGGAACACAAGGGTCAAGACGAATAATAGTCAAATAGAACAAAAAGTAATAGAAATAAAAATGAAAGAAACCAGAAAAGGAATAAAACCGAATGAACAAGGATGCTGTTAGGTTTGACAGGATCAAGAAAATCGGACTAAGACTTAAACAGATAAAAAAAAAGTTAAAAGAACCAGGGAACACGAATACAAGTGAAACAAGGTATCTGAGACGAATAAGAACGACAGGGGCCGACAGGGGACGACAGAAAATAAAGAATGATAGTGATAGGATATAAGGACTTCAATATGAATAAGATTGAAAGGTAAGACGAACGATAGGACAAAATAACGAAGCAAACAAGACGAACATGAATAAGTGTAACAGAAGTATATGATGAATAAATAAATCTTATGCAAAAGAAACTAAGAAAACACAACAGGAACAGTACATAAGTTATCTCACAATAATTTAATGTAATAATGACAAGAGGAGTAATAGTCAAAGGAAAATAGCTATATGAATGTAAATGAGAACGACATATACACAGACAAAACTTAATTATACTACATCTTCAACTGACCTCTTTTCGACAATAAAAATTCTAAATTCAATGTCAGCATTCTTTCATTTTCAAAATTTCCGTAACCTATTTGTCAATATCGTTAAAAATATCGTTTCTTAATGATAAACCATGGCTCTTTTGTGTGAAATTATTTGAATCTGGAAGACAACCTGAATATTACGTACGTACAGTGGACGCGAGAAAGTCCTTTTACAAATTCAAGAAAATCATTCAGTTGATAACTTTTCTATCTGTCTAACAATTTCAGAATTTATGTTGTATCTTTGAGGAGATATTTTACTCTACAATTTTGCATTAAATTTGGCCTAAATATTCAATAGAGATATTCATAAGAAAAGCACTTTGATCAATTTTCTTTTCAAACTTTCCATATCGCTGTACAATATTCATTTTCAACTCTCATTAAAGTGGAGTGCCTTCAGTCGTTCGTTTAGTCTCGCGATTGTAAAATATCTTTACACTAGTGGTAATCGATAAATGTGTACTACATTGTATATATTTGCAGTCATACTACGTAGAAGTGTTTTCATCTTCTATTGTGTATATGTTAATAAAGTCTTCTCTTCAAAACAACTACCATTATGAAACCTTTCTTTTTCTTTAATCAAAATGCTCCCCATGTGCATGTGATCCACAATAATATCATAAATATTTACTTCTTCTTTTCAATTTTTCTTCATTTCATATTTCTCCGATATGCGTATGAATTTCCTAGCTCTTGGAAAACACGGCTAAAGCAATATAAATAGATGACATTCCGAGCATTTCATTTCTGAAAGAAGCCTAAGGTTCTTTCCAAGTCAATGCTACCAGGCTCTTATATTAAATGCCACTTATTGGGCTTTTTTTCTTTTTCTTGTTCCGTTCTCTTCATACTGAAAGGTCTTCGAAACCCTAGAAGGGAGAAAATGTGGATCATTTCGCTGCTTGGGGGAAATTTCCAAAATACAGCTTATTTAAATTGAAGCATATTACTTGTAGTTTTTCTTATTCTTTTCAATTGTTCCCCTCCCTCCTCATTTGAATGAGCTACTGTTCAATATGAACATAAATATGGAACGTTTGACCAACTGCTCTCGTCTCTTTTCATCTCATATTCAGTAGAACACATATTCGCATATCGAAGTGCCATCCATTGCCCCGCCTGCTTCAAGATGACCCAAATACCGTTAACCAAACAAAACTTGCTTTCAGTCTGCTTGCATTTTACCTATTGGCTCATGGAATTACGTCATATTAAAATGGGCAGGACTAAAACATATACTCGTTCATATGTCATTATTAAAAGATTTTAGACGTCTAAGATGAGCAGATAATTAGAAACTAAAGTAGCTGGCTGACTCTATTAGAATTTGTTTGGATGGAACAAGCAAAGTAAATCCTTTTATGAAACTAATATTTATCCTTACGTTTGCTTATTATAGAATGGAAATTATGATCCAATAATTTCACCCAAAACTAGTAACTGGTGTTGAAATTTTTCAACAATGCGCCTTAATGTAATAGTTTTCAACGATATAGGAATCAAAGTCCAAAGAAACAAGGGAAAAACGAAGTCCAGCATAACTATTTGAACAAATTGTAATAGTACTGAATTTGTTAACAACAATAGTCTTTGTTGTGGCACACTTGTATTATAAAGGAAGAAAAAATAGTACTACATTTGAACTGGATTTCGACTTTGATTGGTCTTCACATGAATCCTATATTTTGACGCCACACAATCATATCTTCAAGTATAAACTTGTCAGAAACATATTCCAGATACTCCTTTACAATACTCCACCAAAATCTCAGTTCTCGATTATTTTTTATTTATTTCGGACTTGGATTGTTCTTTTCGTGTACCCTTCAAATGTTATATCTTAGTGCATCCTTTTTTGTAACATACTGACTTCTATTCTGCGTTATACGTACGGCGCTCACCCGTAGGGTCACGGCACCAATTTCCAGCCACTTAAGCAAAATTCTGATTTTGGTGGTGTGTAAATATGCACAAAAAATATGAAGAAGAAAAACAGTTAAGTAAATACATACCTTGAATCTTAAGTCGTGCATTAGTGCTGTAGAAAAGGAAAAACACATATTTGTAAACCGTAAAAAATATAAATAGGAACATATATATAAAAAAACACCGGTTTCCAGCCACACGCTACTAGTAGCTGGCCGTTAAGTCCCAGTTTCCAGCAACACTAGTCAGACTTACTCTAAACGTTTAAGATAAATAACAGAAAATAAAATAGAACAGCAAAATATATAACATAAGAGCCCGGATTCTAGGCATGGAAAACATAATAAAATGTGTTTCTTAATAGTGTTCGCGACGAATAGACGAAATAGTGTTCCCGTTAATAGACGAAAACATGGCTTGTAAATTTTACAGGCAGGCAAAGAAGTCAAGAGAAACAGGCACCTAGTAATGTCGTCCTGGGTGTACGACTTTCGTTTTGCCATCCTTTGAGTCTGCAAATATTAAAATAATTTACCATCAGCTTAATCTTGTTCTTTCAAGTTCGTAAACAAAAAACATTCTGTGCGGTAGACTGGGATGAAGTTGACCAGATTATTAAAGAAAATGTTGGAAGCTTGCTAAAATGTTATTTATTTTTTTAATTGAAACCTATTCTCTAATGTAGATCCTTTTGGGATGATCAGTGCAGTGATTCCGTCACCCCCAAATCCTCCAGAACCCCCTGTGGGCGTCATCCCCAAATCCTCCAGACACCCAGCTTTAAAATTTTTGAAGTCAAAAATCGATAGAAACTTACACGCTTCTAATTTTGACCTTACACCCCCAAACTGAAAAAACCTGACGGAATCTCTGGATCAGTATTAAGACTTGTAATCAATGGGTCCCGGGGCCGATTTCCGTTTGGGACACAGATGGTTACGCTCACATTAAACTGTAAGTTCAGCCCTTATGACATCATCTTCATCTGGTGGAAGGGAATGGAAAACTCCCATCGGTTTACCTACATGGGACCTTCGGGTCAACATCTGCCTTCGGGCTGAACACTCATCATCATGATATAAAACAAATCATTAAAGTTAAAAGAATGATTGAAAGTTGGAAACTAGTAAGCTTTGCCCCATTCCAGAGTTCGATTTATAGCGGGAGATGGTTGAGATTTCCCCCTCTCCGCAAAAATTATTGTGGCTTTGTTTACCTCTAGCCTGGGATATGGACGATCTAAAACATACCGTATAATACATATTCACTAATTCTTGACCCTCTCTGGAAATTGTACAAATCGAACACTGCCCCATTCTACTGTACTTTTTGCCGGGGTTGGAGACTGGTGCCATACATAATTAACATTGGATCCAATTAACAGCCATAATGACCGTTTACTGGCTTCACGGCAAATTTTTGAACCAGTAATCCAGCTATGCAATAAGTGCCAAAATATTAAATAAATATATTTCAGTTTGTTTCTGCTGTGATTGCCAATAGTTCCTCTTTCAACGTGTGTACATTTATGATTGGCTAACACCTCTACATTAATTTTAAAAACAATCAATGCATACCTGGACTTTCTCTTCATACTAACGATGCAAACAATAGAGGCTGAATTTATGTGTTCACAATTTCCGCAATGAATAACTATCCCTCACAAAATTTGAAACAGTCAATGAGAACGCAGATTACATGTGAACATCGAAACGATCGCCAAAAAACATGAGCTGCGCGAGTCAAACATCAGACGCCTTATTTATTTACTTTTAAAACTGTAGTGGCTGGAAACTGCTACCGTGACCCTAGTACTAAAATTTAATTGATTTCAAGTAGCTAATTCACTGAGGTTTAATAGAGATATAGAAGTGACTTTCGGTGTCCATAGAAAATTATTATCTGTCACGTATGTACAATTTCCTGTGCCATTTTCGATGTTTTCTTTTCTTCTCTTGTGTAGATTAGGTTAACTCTATGTGACAGTGAAGATCGTCATTATAAGATATTAACATCACTGACCCCACATTGTATTACATAAGGAATCATCTTATACGGTTCATAAGTTTGAACGAAGAAACATTTAAGTTACTGGGTAGCACCACAAGTCCTAAATTCCAGAAGTCCTAAATTCCAGAAGTCCTAAATTTCAGAAGTCCTAAAAGACAAGAAACCAGTTCTCTGGATTGTACAGAAGTCCTAAAGTTTAAGATTTGTGAAAGTTTTTTTTAGAACTTCTGCAATTTAGGACTTATGGACGTTGCCCGAAGTTAGCTATGAAGAAGATTTTGGTTTCTAGTACCCGCACACAAATGTGCTGACACTTAGATCACGTTGTTTACATGTATGAACATTATCTTTTCAGACCTTGACTACATGGAACAGTTACAATGCTCTGTTAACTATCAATTAAAATGCACATAAACGTTAAGGAGTTCCATGTGTGTAATATGAGTTCCATGACACAATGCATATTTGTGGCTCCCATCATACCATAGGATGCTGCAACCAATATCTCAATAAAAGAGCATCGTTATAGACATGAGACCAAGGACATAAACCTTCGTATTATGAACGAACACGTCTCTGGAGATGAAGTTTCATCGCACTGCCATCTGTTAGTTTAAGCTTGAACTTTCACAGCAGGAGGATAGACTGTATTGATTCATCAGTCTGATCTGGCAGCTGCTTCCATTCAGCCAGGATCTCGAGTAACAACGACTAGAAGACGGGGAGGGCATTATTACTATAAAAGTGCAATTAGGAGGTCTGTTTCCCGCTTTCTTTCAGTCTGTCTTGAAGGACTTCTGTATCACTCACAGAACGTAAACTTATATATGGAATTTTTTTTCCGATTAACATACTTGAAATGCAATAGTCCAGTAAAAAAGCGTATTATATGAAGTGAAGTACGTCCCAAGCTGTAATTCTACCAGAACTCTTCTGAAGGGGTGTCACTCCACAAAATTATGAGACTATCACTAACTTAGATTTTTTTTTATTTTAAGCAAGTACAAATAAGTTTAAAATATAAACTTAGGGACCACCCGATGACAACGTACTGAAGTGCATGCATCTAGTAAACAAATACCGAAAAGAAAGATTTTACATACAGTTTGAAAAATTCTATGGACTCAGACATTATTCAGAATTTTTTCTCGGGAATGATTTTACATCTGCAGGTTGTTTCAGAGAGAAGCCGCCCGGAGCGTGTTTCAATATTCACACCCATAAGGAATTAACATAATACTGAAAGTGTATTTTAGTAATTTCGTGTTAAATATTCTAAGACTTAAACGTTCAAGGAGTACGTTTTTAGTTACATTGGAACATCACAGGAAAAATACTTCAAAATCCATCCTTTAGATCAATTATTCCATAGGTTTTTGGTTAAAAGTGAAAATCTTATTTTATACGCTGCTTATTTTCAGGTATTTAAATACAGATACAACCTTCACACAACCACTAAAGTTGCACAACATTTAAACTAATGGAGAAGTTTCTTCTAGTATGAATGGAAAGCTTGCGATATTTATATTAATATTCTTTTTTACTTCAAGTTCCTAATCTAATTGTGAAGGGCGCACCGCTGCTATGAACAAAGGCTTTGCAAATTATAGGATTTAATTGGGCGCGTGATTTGAAAAAGGGCAAAATTCCATTCTAACAGATATTAAGAAAATAAAGAAAAAAAACTACTGGCACAATAATTTGTTTTAAGGAGGGTTTTTTTGTTTGTTTTTTTTACTGTCGTAAGCATTCATTTATTTATTTATTTATTTTATTTATTTATTATTAAGTTTCAGATACAGCTTGAGTTGCCATTTACACAGAAACAAAATAACAATGCAACAAACTAAATAACTTCACTACAAACTAAATAACTTTACTACAAACTAAATAACATTAAATTAAATTTTAAACAACACATAACACAACAATTGATTTAAAAAACATAACGATTATACTACACAAGAGGAATAACTCACATATTTGTATTTAGCGTTCGATGGAAAGTGTGTTCAGATCCGAAAATATCAATATTTGAATCAAGGTTATTGTACATAATTACTAGTCTATGGAATAAGGAGCGCTGCAGTATACTTAACCTAGGCGTGGCACAATGAAGGAGGTTATTATTTCTGGTTATTCGCAAGGGAACACGGAAGTAAAATTTAGATATCAATTCTCCAGTTCTAAGGTTACCGTTAAGTATCTTGTATAAATACATCAAATCTGCCAGCTTGCGACGAGAAGAGGGTACGTGGTTCTACAGTACTGGAATGTGCATGCATCCTTGGACTCTGTAGACATTGGCTATCAAACTGCGTTACAGCATAAATTGGAGTGTTTGACTTTCTAATATGATACGTTTAATTGTTCTAGAAGCTAAAATAAACTTAGCTTCAGACTAAAAAGAAAATGTTATTCACGAATATTGTCAAAAATGCATGTTCCCTTATGCACTGGTGGTGTTTCATTGTCTAGGTAGGTAGAAAAGCGCTTTTGCTCTGAAAGGTGTAAATTCCATCGTAGTCGGCAATGCTTTTGACGGACAGTAAATTGGATGCAAACACTCAGTAATTTCGGGGGAGTCCGAACACCCGAATACCTTCCTCTGTGTACGTCCCTATGGAGAGTGGTAGTGAAAAAAAATAGCGAAAATTGCATAGTACAAAAAGGTGAACAGTACCGTGCAGAAAGCTTCTAGTGTAACCTGAATGAAAACGGTCAAGTAGATCAACGTCGCCCAAATGAAACCTGAAATCTGCACTCTTTTTCGTCGAGGCGCTAGCTTGCATTATAGACTGAGTGTATATGATGCAAAAGTATCATTAGGAAACATCGTACCGTCACCAGGCTGCAAATCAATGATTCTGCCAGCCCCTGTAGGAAGTGTCACGCCCCCAATTTTTTTAGAGCACCTGCCCCAACTTTAAAATCTTTACGGCCAGAAATCTATAGAAACCGTGCAACCCTCCCAATTTTGACTTTACACCCCACAAACTAATAATCGCTGCGAAATCCCTGTTGCAAACAGGACAGTAATGTCGGTCGTTGAATTCATATCTGAAGTCAGTTTCTCTCTACCTGTTTAGATGCTCCCGTGTTTCGCTTTAGTGCTAAAGTGTGTGTGTTAAGCCAAGTCCGGACATGGAAACATGTTTGCGAAAACATTGTTTGCAAAATGTTTCCATGTTTTCTAAATGTTTGCAAACATTTGTGAAACATTTGGAAAACATGGAAACATGTTTCAGAAACAATGTTTTCGAAACAAGTTACTAAGACGAGAATATCGCTGTCGGAATTGTGCGTCAAGAACAAAGGTGTGTAAAGATACATGACCGCACCTAACCTTACCTAACCTCCACGTTCGTATGCTCACTAATTTGAGATGATCTACGAAAAGTACAAGAAAACAATTATTTATAATACATATAAACATATGGAACTATATTTTGAAAGAAAAAATGTTAACCCTGCTGGGACTCGAAGCCAGGCTCCTTCGTTCAACAAGCCGACGCCTTAGCCACCAGGCCACCGAAGCACCCTGGCACAATGTGTTTCTGAAGTCGTATTTACAGTTCACGTGTTACATAACAAGCTAGTAGTGACGCATTGTTGACTCAATTTCCGTTTAAAATTCCGACAGTGATACACTCTAGTTGCTAAGATGTTTCGCGTCAGACCTGTTAGTGGAACTAAAGATGTTTCCAAGGAGGACGTGGCGGTAGGTTGTGTGTCACATATAGTGATAGATGCCATGTTATATGAATGTAGGAAAAGGCGTTGGTGGACTCCAACACTTCTGTGTGAGTGGTCATATTATGGCTTTAGTCTATTCCCACATAGCATTTGACCCTTGAATCAAGCTTGGATCAGCCTTGAATCGTCAAGACATCAAGTTTGATGTGTCAAGCTGAATAGGTGGAATCAAGCTTGAATCAAGCACGCTAGTTTAAGCACATCAAGCCTTGATTCAAACTTGCCTTTGAGCTTTCATTAGGAAGTGATAGACTGAGGGAAACCGATTTCCTATCCTCTACCCAATTTAGTAAACAGAAATATGTCGAGAAAATCATACCTTGTTCTATTCCTTCTTTCTAACATTCATTATTCATCTGGGAAAATACAAACATTTGTCTACGTTTTAAGTACAAGTATAATGAGATAAAGAAAAAACTAAGAATACAAGAAATTACATTACAATAATAACCAGAAAATTCGTCTTTCATATTAAATGAGAAAGTATGTTGACGAGTTTCTTTAAAACAAACAGAAATGCGACTACGCTTGCGCGCGAGTACATAACCCTTAACGAATTAATTTGTAGGTAAAAAAAAAGGTATTTGTTTATTTATACGTGTGAATTATAACACACGCTCTGGCCAGTATTTTTATATATGTACTCACATATCCTGGTCCTGGCAGGTTCACCAACAACAAATTCCAGTAAAGTTTCTTGCAGAAGAAACAAAGTAGGGGGAGGGGTGTGAAAGATAAAGGCTGCTCCCTCGACGACAAAATCACTAGAAGACATTCCACTGCTCACTTTCCTTTGGAACCATTTTGATAACTTGTTATATTTTTTCATAACAAGAAAATACTGTTAACACTGGTGCACTGTCCTTGTTTAAAATAATTGTAATAAATATCAGACATCTTGAATTCACTTTAGTAGTGTTGGTAGCACGGCTTGCCATGTGATTGTATTAACTGAGTTCGACAAACAAAGATAGCTTCATGTATATTTTGGCATTGAATAAACCAACTGAGGAATTCAAATATCAAGTATTTTGCGATAACCTTTCACAACACTTTAAACTTATTCAACGTCGTTACATTTCAACTTTAGGCTAGTTCAAAGGACGTGGTTCACGATGTCGGTCACAGTCAATGATAGTATGTATTACTCCGCCGCGCTGTCATAATTGTCACGCTCATGGAGACATGATTCCCATTTCATAATATAGACAGCATTTTTGCGATTTCGACGCTACCTTTACACTACTGATTAATTAATAAAATGTTAGGAAGCTTTGGGTTGCAAGTTGGCGGACTCACTTATACAGTACAGGGTCATTTTTTCCATGTTAGCTTACTGCAAAAACGCGGGTTTTCAGAAAAATGTCCAGCGCGGACTTGATGTTCGGACTTCAGCCTGCAACTAAGTTAGAATATTTGAGGGAAAACGCTTCTCGGACTAGCTTACGCTAGAGGGCATTGCAATCGAACTACTGCAAGTTACTCATGATACAATAAATCTAATAATTTTATTAAAATTATGGACATTATTAACATTAAGTGTGAAATAAATATGATGATTGGATAAGTAATAGTATTAATAATAGTAG
>JAGDQP010030617.1:0-22491 GCA_022664845.1 Lepisma saccharinum | reverse complement strand
AACATTGTTTTCTCTAAAAAGAATTGTAACAAAAAAGCAGAAACAGTATGTAATACATTGCTAGTATTACATATTCAGAGACGGAGCTGAAGCCCGAAAATCTACTTTAACCCCCTTGTAGCCCCCAGTTTTGTCAGTACTTTTTAGGTAGATTTCGAAGAAAATTCTACCTATTGAGATCGGTACGATATCAAAGTATATATTTATATATTAACACGCTAGCGGCCATAATTTTGAAGATATTTGAACCAAATTTTTATATGTTGTTTCTAGGCTTAATAGCTCGGTTAAGTTCGTTAATGAGCAAAATCGGTTGCCATCTTGGATCCAAAATGGCCGCCGAACCCATTGTTGTATAGAATACACAGCCTAAACCGCTGGGGCTATTGAAATCAAATTTGGCATAAAGGTACAACATCACTTTTTGATTACGAAAATGTTACCTAATGAGTTCAAAGACGCCATCTTGGATCCAAAATGGCGGAAGTAAGAAATCTATTTTCCATATCGTTTGAGCTAGAGATACGAAATTTGGCATAAATGTGCATTATGACGAGTAGTTTATGGAATTATTACAACATTTGGGGAAAGTCGCCATCTTGGATCCAAAATGACCGCCCAAAATCCCATTTTGCACACCGTTTGAGCTGGATAAATTAAATTTTACTTGAAGTTGTACCATCACAAGTAGGTCACGATAATATAAGAAAACTTTCAAAAAGTCGTCAACTTGGATCCAAAATGGCCGCCCCAAAAACCGAATTTCCAAATCATTGAAGGTAGAGAAACGAAATTTTCTTTGAAGGCGTATGACCAAGAGTAGGTTACAATGAATGGGGCAAATCTTCCTTTTGGTGGCGCAGCCTTCCGTGGGAGGGTACAGATGGATACTATGGTGGTGTAGTGAGATTTTGGTTAAGATAAAGAAGGCGCATCCTCTCAAAAGCACTGAAGTTGGGGGGCGAACCCCCTACGGGGGTCTGGGGGCAGCGCTCCAAGCGAAACAAAGCGAGGTATATATGTCTTGTGAGGTATCGTTGAACAGCTCTTGATGAATAATCTACAAAACAATAAATAGTTTCTCTATAGCTCTCATATAAGGCGAGATTTGAATTTTTGAAAATAAAAAAAAAAAACTTCGAGATCTACCTCAGCCTGTAGGCCTACCGAAAGGAATTTTTTTTTCTTCAGATTTCTTACTATCCTGACTCTCTGTGCATCACCCTTGGGTGATTAGGTTGTGTTGTTCTTAGTGATTCAACTTGACACTTTGACAGTGCAGGACGTAAAATCAAAATTGCAATTTTTTTTTTAATATTTATTTATTTATTTAAGGAAACCGTTCTTTGAAAATCTAAAATCACACACGAGATCGCACGCATCACAGTGAAGATTCAGAATACTGGTAACAGATTCTCTAAGGGAATAAATACTTCCGTCTCCAGATAGGCTGCAATTTATGAACAATGTTTGGTTCTTTTTACCGCAACTATTTCTCTGTGATTTATAGTACAAAAACTTAAAACTACAATCATTTTAATTAATTAAAAACTGAAGTTGAAAATAATTTACTTGTTTGACATCCTCAACATGCTCGTTATAGTACTGTTAGTACAGTGCATAGACGGAGGTGAGCTTAGGTAAAACCAACAAACAGTCTTTGTTTCAATGCTGAAGTATCCAGTCTCCGTAGTCGAGGCGGTAATATCGTGGACTTCGAATCGGAAATAAATAGGCACACGGGTTCGAACCCTCAGACCGACCATCCTGACTGAGGTTTTCTAGGGTTTATCTGTTTCACCAGGCGAATACCGGGATGGTACCATAAGCAAGGTTCTAGCCGATCCCTTCCCTATCTTCGGCCGTATCCTACCCCGGCTTCAGCCAAAGATGCAAAAGGCACTAAAAATATTCAAATTACAAAAAATGCAGAAGTAAATCTAATTCTCTTCGCCACTACACTATATACTAGATGTTTCGAAAACATCTTTGTTAGAGGCTGTATCCCATACTCTGGTTTTCCAACACCTGTGATGTCAGTTTGGTATCAATTTGTTTTTCTCTTCCGGCAGCATGATGCTTTAAATAACCTTTCGAAGAATTTCAATTCCGTAAAAGAGAGAAAGTGCTTCGAAATATTTCATACGTAAAATTTTAAACAAATATGCTATTATATGCACGAACGAGCAAACCATGCACGTACATCTAAAATATGCATTTATATGTACTATAAAATCCACATAATTTCATCGGAAACAACCTAAAGCAAATTTTCAATCACTCAGCATGTCAAATATTCATGAAAACAGATAGATGGAAAAAATACAAAATCCGTTCTCTAAGTCAGGGATCTCCAACGTGTCGGGCTATACAGACCACATATGAAGTTTGGACACATTGCGGGGGCGGGGGCAACATATTTTATCAGAAACACAGGAAGTTCTCTGGATTTCTCCATCCCTTCAAAGGTGATTTTAAATCCCATAAAGACAATTAAAATATCACTAACTATAATCTAACCAATCCAAAACTGTTTCCTACAGGTTTGAATGATTTGGGAGAAGGGACGTACGCAGAGGGATCCGGGGGCGGCGGTATGAACCCCGAAATTCAGATTATTTTTTACAATTAGTAAAATTTTTTGGAAAATTACATGCATTTTACGTAAATTTCACATCCAGACGAATCTCGGACCCCCGAAACCAAGTTCTAGGTACGTACCTGTCTGCGGGTAATTCTAAAAAGCAGCCGGAATACACAAAGGGAAATTTGTTACACAAACTATCATGATTAGTATAGCATAAGAAACGAACTTTACTTCTCATTTATACTTTCATGCAGTTTAAAATCAATACATGTCAGTAAGATACTTTGAACTTAGGTTTTGAATCCAGAATTTTGTCTTACTGGGAGGAAGGGGGGAGGGCTTCAATTTAGTCTGTTGTATAATTAAAATCTCTCGCAAATGGTTGTCACTTAAATACCTCTGCACTTTGATTTTGTATACTTCATCACAGAAAAGGTTTGTTCACTTCTATATGTGGTTCCAAATACAGATAAGTAACCACGTACAAAATCTTTGATTTCTGATCGGAACAAAGTTGTGAAACTTAATTAGGCTTTCTTCTTTGAGCCTGTCCCTCCAGAGCTTGCATATGTATGAGTTCCATTCCCAATGCTAGTGGAACGTCCTCAATTTCAGAAAAAAAAGTTTCTCGAAAATCGTAATCTCCTTAGATTGGACATCTAAATCTGAGAATCCGTTCATTTTAGTCATCAGAAATTTTATTTGCAAGCAAGTGAGGAAATTCTGAATCATTTTCTTTCTTCACTGACTGGCAATTGACGAAATGTACAGTTTTTTTTTTTGCACAGTGTTATATTCCAAAATACCAGTATATATATAAATATCTTAACATGAGCATAAAGATAAATGATAAGATTGTTCTCTCTCTTGAAGCTTCTTATTCAGTTCATTTAAATGCAAAGCTATTACCGGTATCAGCACAGAAAGCTAGTTTCCATAGCCATTCCTTGTTACACAGAATTTCGACAGGTTTGTTTATTTCGGTAAGAAATATTTCAGTTTCTTCCTCAAAGTAAAAAAATAGTTGATAAATATTCGTTATGAGTGCATCCATTTTGATGCCCTTGACATTTCTGGCTCAGGCTGGGAGAAAGCAGGAGAAAAGACTGGGAAGAAGTCGGGGAGGACCCTTGGTTAAAAATGATCCATTTCCCTGCTGAAACTGAAGAAACCCCTAAAAATTCAACAGGCCGTGGGATTCAAACCTATGTGCCTCCACATTGCCCCTCCGAAGTCCGATACACTTGCCATTGGGGTAATTCCCTGACATATCATCCAATTTTAGAAGAAAAAAAATGGTTCCATCACTATCCCACTAGTAGTTAGTTGGTGGACAACCAGTAAAAGCGCCATGGTTAAACAATTTTAGTCAGATGCAATATTATCTTACTAGACCTCAAACAGATATTTAAAAAAACTAAATTGAAGAATACAGACGGAAAACGATCAGTTAAAAAAAAGGAAAATTTTTAGAACCCTGTGCACCCCATTAAAACTACATAAATTCAAAATTAATATGTTTTCATTTATATGCATTTCCTTTTCAATTTCAATTTATTTACGGAGGCATTTTATAACTCAGACCAATAATTTCCTTTCTCCCTCTTATTGTCCAGAATTTTGGGCAAGCGGTTAGCACACTGGGTTTGATTACCGTGTGTTCAATTGTACAAAGTGTTTAAGAGTCCACTTCACTAAAAGCTGTAAGTCCCGTCCCATTCTTAGAAACTCAACATATCATTTAGGATGTTACTAACAACTCACTCATTCTAAATGTCTATTCCGACTTAGAATGGACTCCGAGCTTTTCTCAAGTGCGCTGAAGATCTGAACTTAAAAAATTTGGTCTGAAATTCAAGGAGCCACCTTGAACTACAAGATCCAAAACATCGCCAGTCCACCATGGTTTTAACTTTCAATTTGAAAACTGTGTAATCTTAGCGAAATTTCATATACACATTCCGTTGGTCACTCAGATTCTGAAGTTTAAAAAATGAATCCCGAAATCCAACATGGTGGCAACCAGAAATACCAAACTTTAAAATAGGCATCATCCGATTTTCGTGAAATTTCTTATTTGAGAGTTTCAAAGGACGCTGAATTTGATTCTGATATCAAAAATCCCTTTCGGTAGGCCTACAGGCTGAGGTGGATTTCGAAGTTTCGCTGGGAGCCGGGGCTCGCCCCCCAACTTCAGTGCTTTTGAGAGGATGCGCCTCCTTTATCTTAACCAAAATCTCCCTGCGGCACTACACCACACCGGAGTACATCTTCACCCTCCCACGGTTGGCTGCGCCCCCAAAGGGAAGATTTGCCCCATTTATTGTAACCTACTCTTGGTCATACACCTTCATTGAAAATTTCGTTTCTCTACCTTCAATGATTTGGAAATTCGGTTTTTGGGGCGGCCATTTTGGATCCAAGTTGACGACTTTTTTAAAGTTTTCTTATTTTGTCGTGACCTACTTGTGATAGTACAACTTTAAGTAAAATTTAATTTATCCAGCTCAAACGGTGTGCAAAATGGGATTTTGGGCGGTCATTTTGGATCCAAGATGGCGAATTTTCCCAAATATTGTGATATTTCCCTAAGCTACTCGTCATAATGTACCTTTATGCCAAATTTCGTATCTCTAGCTCAAACGGTGTGGAAAATGGATTTTTAGGTCCGCCATTTTGGATCCAAGATGGCGTCTTTGAACTCATTAGGTAACATTTTCATAATCAAAAAGTGATGTTGTACCTTTATGTCAAATTTGATTTCAATAGCCCCAGCGGTTTAGGCTGTGTATTCTATACAACAATGGGTTCGGCGGCCATTTTGGATCCAATATGGTGGCAGCCTAAAACAACTTCATTGTGCAAAAATATTCGATTTTCATTAATTTCATATCTAGAAGTTCTAAAGAACATTGATTTTAATTCTTAAGTCAGGAATTTTCAATTTAAAAAGTCAAGATGGCCATAAATCCGGAAACGTTTCATTTAAAAAAACCGTTTATTGTTCGTTAGTTCCGAATGGCAGTTGCGGCAACACGAAATAGCTTCGTTTTGGAAAATATTTAAATTAAAACTCGAAGCAAAACTGTTAAAATATGTTTGCAAATAATACACGACACATTTGTAATAAATCGGATTATATAGATTTGATTATACAGGTCTGATTTTTCAGCCGAATAATTTGTTTTTTCTTCAGGACTATTTTGCTTTTCATAGCATGATTGAGGGTTACATATTCCTTATATTACATAACAAAACCTTTTTAAAAACTTTTTGTTGTTTTTTAGAAGCATGTATGATGTATACCTGAAAAGCCCTTTTTAAAATTCCACTTCTTGTATTGTTCCATCACAAAACAACAACAAAAACTGTAACCAGCCGCCATCCTAGTTATTCAAGCTATTCACAGATGGCACGAGTATCAGTACACTTGGCAAATAGTTACTAAAAATCTCACTATGTGGCGCTGAGAACTTCTTTACAATCCATGTCCAAAACGCTCCTTGTCCACATTTATTTAAAATTGAGATAGTGGTATTACTAAGTTCATTCAATTATTTTTCTAACACATTAGATTTTTAAGATTCAAAAACGTCTGAAAAATAAACTAACTATCATAATGATGTAAAGGACAAAAGCAAAAATTAACAGTAAAGTTTGTAAAGGTATATTTTAATTTTCCCAATCTTCTTTTCGATTAAAGTAAAATCTTGGTATGTTAATCAAAAATTCTTCGATTATTCTAGAATATTCGTAGAAGCAAATTTTCCTTAGCTTTAGAAAAAATACCCTAGCAGCACAGGCCATCGGGCCGATGTACATTTATGGTCGGCATCGTCCATTTATCGTCCGGTCCTTTTCGCGACAATGAAGCACGTAGACCCGACGTTCGAAATCGTCGAAAAAAACAACAACATCCTTTTGGGACGATTAATAGATATCGGCCCGATAGCCAAAGTCGTCCAGAAAATGACTGCCAATAATTGTCGGCTTGTTTCGTCTGCCCTACATCGGGATATTGGCGCTATTGTCCGCATATGGTCGGGAAATCGTCGAGAAAGCGGACATAATGACCTTTTTCCGATCGTCGGGGTCAACTTTGACTGACCATTTATAGATGTCGAGCCGATCATTTTGTGCTACTTGGCTAAGAAGTATATAACAAGTGCTATTGTCGATTTCCAACATTTATGGCACTTGGACAAGGATCGTTTTGAAAATGGACTCCTCAATCGATAAAAATCTTTCACAAGTTCATAGTTCGTAAATGGACTCTATGTCTGAATGGTTATAAACTGTTCTGTAATTCTAAGAACAGTTCTCTTTTTTTTAAGTGGACTCTGTAACATTCTGTTTAATCAGGGTTCGATTTGTAGCGGGGATGGTTGGTATTTCCCCTTCTCTGGTAAAAATCTTTCCTGGCTCCGTTATCCGAAGTATCTTCCAAACCTGGGCTTTATATGAACTGATATAAAATACGGTATTTTACGTTCTGAGAAAAATGTGCCCCTCTCTGGAAATTGAACAAATCGGACACTGCGGTTAATGTACACTCACTGTTTGAAGACTAGATCACGAGCACCAACAAGGAAACAACACAATGCAATCCTGTATACACCCGTATATTACACGTAGTATCGAGTTATCACAGCAAAAATTAACAACCTATGTAAAACATATAATAGAAAAACTTAGAAGGAAAAATATTATGTAGCAGATAACTAGTCAAATAAAATAATATTTCATTTAACCACCGATGCAACCATTTTACACAGATATTGATAATACGGAACTCAGATTACTTCTAAAAACTTCTGAGAAAAACGTTCAAAACGAAAAAAAAAAAGTATATTCAGCTTTTATTTATCAATAGTTAACTCTGATGGTGTTTAACTGCACACTGCTTAATGTAAATTAATTCTTGGTCAAGTGGTAAAAAAAAAAGTATGTGTCTTTTCTAAATCGGTGATTAGGTCCCTTATTATTTTCATTACTTGTAATTTACTATTACTTCGACCAGAGGCGGTGGATAAAACGGATATTCAACAGACGAACGGACACTGTGAGTAACATCACTCCAATTTTCGTGATTTTGTAAAAAAGGGCACTGAGTTTGATTTTCAAGTAAACACTTTGAGTCCCGAAGTTTTAGATGGGGCTAAGTTAATTTCTGAAGTTAAGAGAGGAGTGAATAAAGCTCGGAGGAACCGTTCAAAAGGAGTACTCAAGTTTTCTTTTTATGTTTGTGTTGTCCTTGTGATGCCCATTTTAATTTAGTATTTAGCGCTTTTAGGCAACTTTGGCTCAGGCCGGATGGATGATGATAGGATGAATTGGTGGAATGAAGAGAGTGGGAGGAAAAGGAAGAATTTCGAGGGAACCCACGCACATGGTGTCCATCACAAGGCCCACATGGCGTGAGCAGGATTGTGATATCCAATTTATGTATTTCTTAAAGAAATAAGGAAAACATAATTGAAAAAGAGACAAAGAAAAAACACCTGAGGAAAAACGTCCTGGATAATATGAGGAAATCAGGCTAAACGATTCCACACAACTACACCTTCGATCAAATCAGGGGAAAAGGATATTTCTTAAAATGTAGGAACTCCGGCACACTGAGAATCTTGGGGATCCTGCTCTAGACTGGAAAGCGCCCAATCCAATTTGTGTGCAAACAGCTTCGAGGTAGAGGTGGAAAGATAGGTTAAACCAAAAAATCTGAAGCGAATAAAAATGGATTCTAAAATCAAAATCAAATATGGCGTCATCCGAAATAACGAATTTTAATATAATGCCGTATTTTCGTCAAATTTTATATTTGGAGGTTGCGAAGGTCGCAGAGATTTATTCTGAAGTAAAGAAATTTTCAATTCTGAAATCCATTAAGTTGGCCGTAACCAGAATCTTCTTCATATAAAAATAAATAAATAATCGAGCGATGCTCGTTAAATCTTACATGTGTGGTTCCGAAGAGTCCTAGCGGCAGTCCTTTGCTTTGAGAACTGAAAAACAGAAAACAATATAGGCTAAGTGAAACAAAGAAATCTTTTTAAATACTACATTTATAAAATTTCCCTAAAATGTACAAACAAATGTAACTTTAGGACTAGAAAGCCCTAAAGCCAGCTACAAAAAGCAAAAAAAGTCTAAATATGATATAAAACAACAAACTGCCTACGACCGAGTAGGCACGGGTTTTATGCCCGCTGCCACCTGTCTTTTTTTACCTCTTCACTGCTCTAAAAAGACAGCTTATCGATACTCAATTTTTGTTAGAAATATAAAAAAGTGATAAAATTGTAATGAGAAGTGAAAAGTATACAAAATGTAACAAAAAGGTCACTTGTCTAAAGAAAACATTAAGATTGCACCAGGTTGTTCCGAAACAAAGTGCCGCAACGCACAATGTTCACATTCAACTTTCCGTGCCTCCTATTCCATTGGACCGATGGAACCGTAAGCCATACCCGTTGAAGGTCACAGCAACAGGCAGCCTTCAAGCCATAAGAAGTGTAGATGCAGATATCAAAGGATGTGTTACATTCCTCTGTGCATAATGTTCGAACTGCGTGTTTTACTGGTAATTTTCTTGCGTAAGTGCAAACTGAGACACAGACTCGACTTCAGAACGAACAGTGCAAATCTTCTTTGAAAGATTTCGTACTGGATATCAGAGTCTCGAAAGTGAGGAAGGCAGAGGATCCATGTCATGGGTGGCTAACGACGCTCTAAAAGTACGTGTGGATGAAAATCCACGTATCACTATCAGGGAACTTGGCTGATAGTTCAACGTTTTTATTTCAACCATTTCCGACCATCTACAGTAAATGGTAAAATAAAAAAAAAAAAGAAAAATGTCCGGGTACTGCTTGAACAACAGCAACGGTAGGACATTTGCAATAATTTGTTAGTTCGTCACCACAATGAATGTCGTCTACTCGATTGTATCATCACGTGTGATGAGAAGTGAATAATCGTAATCGAAGTTCGTAGTAATTGGACATTGGCGAAGCTCTTCCGACACTTTCCAATACCAAATTGACGGCTACGGAAGGTTTTGTTGTTAGTGTGGTGAATAGCACTGGGTGTTATCCTCCTTGTGAAGCCATGTAGTTTGCAGAAATTGACGACATACACAAGCATTTAGCTGCATAAGAAGCTGTCGTTCGTCAATAGAAAGGTTCCTCTAGTCTTAGCGCACAATGCTCAAACCCACATGACATAAATTACGAAACAGAAACTGAGTGACACGAGGTATGAAGACCTCGCGCACCCTGCATCTTCCTCGGACCACCAACATACTATCATACTGTTTATATATCTAAGTCACTTCCTGAAAGGGAGTTCAAAACAGGAATAGTGCAGACAGTGCATTTCGGTACCTTATTGCCTCAAGGGAACGATGTTCAATTAGGGAAGGGATTAAGAGCCTTGTGAATTGTTGGTAGACGGAGAAAATTTTGAACGAAACAGCACAATTCCAAACTCAGTAGCATTGTGTGGTACGAAAACGGCCACCTATTTCCGAACAACCTGGGATCTTAATGTAGTATATTTAAGAATAATGAAGACTTGGACGTGTTCTATATATGATCTTTAATGAAGGTCTTATAAGCAAAGGGACCCAAGTGACATTTGAAGATATGAAAGTTCGAGTTCATCTTATGTATGTTCGAGTTCATCGAGTTTTATGTATAACTCAAAATATATGTATATGTGATACAAAATCTTGATATTTTCTGTCACCTTCAGTGGTAGAGAGCTGGCGTAGCATTCGGGAGGTCGTGCGTTCGATCCCAGCAGCCGGCTATCCTGACAAGTTTTTCCAGTGTTCCTCCTCAGTCACACCAAGCAAAAGCCGGGATAAAACCTTCAATATAGGCCCTGGCCGACACCTTCCCGACTCCTTTCCTCTTCCCAGCAGCCGGCTATCCTGACAAGTTTTTCCAGTGTTCCTCCTCAGTCACACCAAGCAAAAGCCGGGATAGAACCTTCAATATAGGCCCTGGCCGACACCTTCCCGACTCCTTTCCTCTTCCCTATCCAGGTCTTAGCCTTAGATGCCTAAAGGTCATAAATACAATTCAATTCCAATTTTGTGTAATTTTTCAATGTTTTACATGGAAAATGAACCTTTTTATTGTACTTTTTAAGTGTCATTTGCGCTTTGCTTTTAAGTGTCTGTAAGGAAAGATAGAATTAACATGTACTTGATTGGCTAATTTAACATTAATTACATAAAAACAAAAATACCGTTTCCTTAGAGAACTGCCTTTCTACTGTCTCGAAAATATTAACTTAATATCTACCTTTCCAATTTAACTATAAAGTATGCAATGTCTTCATTCTCCATTCTTTTATGCGCGGACGAGTCCTTCAAATCTCAAGTGCGCTTAACTAACATATTTCGTTCAGGCTATTTTCCTATAGATAAGGACGGCAGTGTAATCACCGCCATCCAACGGGGCAATAGACATTCTCTATAAGAAAAATAAACGAAACGTTCGGTTAATGTATGCAAGTCTTACTCCTGACTGTTATGCACTCACGCACGTTAAAAAGAAAGCGTTCACATAATTACGAAATCTATTTGAGATAACGAATTCGTGCGAACGAATTATTGTTATCATAAACGCTCATTTCGACCCAACTTTATTGCAAAGAATTTCTGAAAATCCCTTACTTAGTTTGGACATTCCTTTCCACATCCATTGCAAGATTTTGGAATACCGTAGAATGGGGTAACTTCGGCATCACTGTAAATTTGGCAGCGATGGATACTTCGATATTCACCATGACAACCTCATACACAGTTCCTTTCATGGAGGTAGTTATAAAAATATGGAAAAACATTAAAGGCATGTATTAATAGGTAAATTATAGTATGTATTTTGTTGCCCAAGTTACCCCATTGTACGATATGCACTTTTGGACATGAGTAGGTTCAAAGTCTTTGATGATAACATGCCGCCTCAGATTTACCGTTAGTGGCATTGAAAATATAAAGCTCTAAATTTTACTTTCCCACGCTTTCGGTAGCCTGTAGCTTCGAATCGCAGCAAAATTTCTACCCGATGACAAAGATTTTCTTCCTTACTTTTTGATGTGCTATCATCCCTCGAAATTTGTCGGTACATCATATTACCTTTCTGTCAAAGAAAGAATATTGAAATAAATTCGAAAAATATGTTTTCGAAATTTTTGTCAAAGGAATTTTTTTCTCTTGTTTTGATTTCCCCTCCTTGCGCCTTACAAGGACTGCAACTACAAGATGAATTCTAGCAAATATCGAAACTGTATTTTATCTCGAAGGGAAAATGACCAGTCAAGCAAGGCCAGTGTGCACAAGGGACATTCACTTGCATTTGCACTACAGAAAATAAATTCATTCATTATTAGGGACACTTTTCTAAATTTCCTTCATATGTCGGACAAGGTCACGAACACGTGCCAACTTATGATTGGAAATTGGATTACATAATAACGTCCTGTACTTTCTTTCACATATATATATAGAGGAATTCAGTTAACCTTAATTAGCTATACGCAATTATATTTATTATTATTACTATTATTATTAAATTCTACGATATACTGCTTGAAACAGATTTTGATCCCGTATGCACAAATCAGACAATTTCCTCAATCATACACCAAAGTTTTTAAACTCGAAAACATATTTTAAATTAGATAAAAAGAAAACATAGCATGAAATTTGAGCTAGAGAGGATATTTAAAAGCACAGTTACAAGGTTTCACAGTAGAAAGCTGAAAGCTCTCCACTGATAACGTAATCAAGAATACGTTACGCATAATTTCAAAAACGACTTTTCTTATTTACCTGTTCATCCTGTATTTTTCACACATTTTATGATCACAGAATTTTCCTTTTAAAATATACAATTATTGTTTAATTATTATATGCCACGATTCCTACACTATAAATAAGCTTACATATATTATCAAAGGAGATCAGACACTTTATGAGATATTTCCCCAAGTATATTGCATGTTATTAGTTAATTATCTTACATGCAAGCGAATATTGCGAGATTTCATATTTCCAATAAATCACAAATCATTTTGAATGCTGAATTAAACTATGCGTAGCTAAAATATAATGATGCTGTGGTACTCGAAACAAGTTTGCAATACGTATTCACCGATCCATGAATGAAACAAAGTTATTTTGGTCGATTTACGCTAAATTTAGTAACGTGAACGATGGTAGAAGCTCTTATATTTAGTTTTACCATGTGTTTTTAACTTCGGTATCATCATTAATGCATAGTATTGACGCTTCAGCGGCATTACCAACTAATTGTAACTTGTAAGACAGTAGTTCTTTAAGCTACCCTTAATTGGTATGACTTACTTAATTCCCTTGAAATCCATTTGTCAGAATAACAAATAAAATCAATGAAGTGGGGCCAGTGGCGGAATCAATATTAGAGTAGCAATACTGATGTCGTTAAAGGACATCTCAACCCGCTTACCAGGTAAGTCAATGAGATTATACTAATTGTTATTGATCTCCTTAACCTGTACACATACGTTTTGAAAACAACGAATCGATTTAGTGACTCCTTTCCCAAGATTTAGCCATAACGTTTACACTAGAAATGATTCATGTTTGATGATCTCATAGGACCATTAAAAGCGTTCACAAGTAAACTAATATGAATTCACTTGGTCATTACTGAGCTTGTTAATATGAAGAAACTTATTTATGACGGAAAATCAATTTGATTCGTGACCTAGTGGTGAGATTGCTCCTTCTCCCAATCAATCAAGCACTTCCTATTTATAAATTTAAAAAGTACACATTAGCTTGCGTAAAAATGGAAAGCAACCCAGATAAAACAATATTTCTTATAATCAGATCTCATAAGATAATATCCTCAATAATTATCGCTGATATTCCTCGTCTCGATGTACATGATAAGGTATTGTAACTACCCTAGTTTATTTTCACTTTCATTCTTAGAATTAGTTTATTATTTGTATTAGTATTTAAGATTTTGGACAATCAATAGTGATGAGGTAAGTTCCAGGAAGCGACTTCAGTCAAAGCTGCAAGCGATAATATCAGGTTATGTACCGTATTTTAAACAATGATTTCATTTCCAGACAATTCGATCATGAAATAACTCGATCGAATATTGGTAATATTAACACCAATTCTTGCACGTATATTATTGATATGAACTTGAGGCTTTCCACCTGCAAGACGAACAATCTGAGACTCTGACATTATTTACGTTTGCACACGAAATCACGTGATAGTAACTGAATACTGGTATTGATTTAATAGCATTCCCGCAGAGCCCAATTTCATCAGAATGATAACACCTACCCCAGAGTTTGTGAGCGGAAGAGGAATGATCATCTCACACAAACATGAGACGAAACCGATAAACAATATTCGATCACCTATGAATTACTCCAATTATATCAGGAAATACGGGACATTTCATCGAGATCAAACATGGTCGTGGCCACCGCTTGAGAACCTCCCCTTAGCCCGATTTCCAGAAACTCCTTCCCGTCAACATCCCGAATCCTAATTTCCAATAACAAATCAATCATCACCCTAGTCTTATTCTGACATCCCGTGTTCAACAAGTGCGTTCCGTAGTGACTGAACCGAGTTATTTGTTAGAAGCTATTTGCTTAACATCTTTTGGACTAGGTCAGAACCTCACTACAAAATAAGTGATATATGTTTAAAAACTCTTTGGTGTAAAGGGAAGAGTGACGTAAGAATTCTACTCACAAAAGAAGTGATATTCAATTTGTGAGTGAGTTTCTTTGTGTCACTATGGCGGAAGGGAGGATACTAAGTCTCATAATTTTATTACTAAGAAAACACTTCCGCCATAGTGACAAAAAGAATATCACTCGCAAAATGGATATCACTTCTTTTGTGAAGTAGAATTCTTGCGTCGCTCTTCCCTTTACCCCGATGGAATTTTTATACTGATATCAGTGATTTTGTAATGCTGCATATTAAAAAAGTGCATAGTCTTCATACAAAAGGTCGATTTTGGACCACGGTAGGTCACGTATCTCGAAAACGGCAAAGGCCCGCAATTGACCCCCAACCCCGCCTGGTAATAATAATTTGGGGCTAAAGCAAAAAGGCAGACAAACTTTTCGATCATTTGTGAAAAGTCTGTGATTCTGCTAGAAAAAAGTCATAACTTTTGAACTCCTTTACCGATTTTGAGATGTGATACACCGTTGAAAGGTATTCAAGCGTAGATTACTATTCCGCAAGTTTCTGTCGCCTATATGGTCTAGGGTCAGTGCTATCATCAGAAATGTGAAATTTTGATATATTTTTTTCGGACCGGCCTAGGGGTCAAATTTTAACGTTATTTGTCTTAGTACGATAAAGAGCTTTCAAATGGAAGTTCAAGCATCAAAATTGGGCTTATAGCTCGCTAGATCCGAAATTAGCTGTATATATATGAGTGCCGCTAACAGACTCTTTGTGAGCGTCACTCGAAAAACTACCATTCTAGTGAATTCATCTTTTAAATGGAACAGGACTAATAGTTTCAATGAAGGCGGCGGCGGACATTCGTGACAACGGCATCAAATAGAACTACTATTCAATGACTCTCTGTGTTGTGCTTCGCCGCCAGTGATGGTCTATGAACCTCGTGGAATTTTGGCTCTGTGAATATTTAGTGAACACTTTTAACTATTGTTAGTCCATCTTGCATCGCATCTAGATCGCCGTCTTTTCTTCTCAGGTGAGTTGGTGGGGTTTGTTATTTTGGTTTGATTTATTGTTTATATGGGAATCGGAATTATTGGAGTCAAGACAAATTTGATTTATTATGTTTTAGCTTTCTGTAAATATTATGCTTTCAGCCAGCGAAGGCGCGACCTAGAAATGCAATATCACCACGAAAAGTATTTGTAATGTTATCCTTTAACGTAAAACGCCCTCTTAGGTGCCTAGCATTGAGAGAGTAAATTTAAGATTCATACCGTATTTGCTATCGTAGTTTAATTCGAATTAGACAGCCGGGCTGCGTTACGAAGGAACTAGCTGTCAAACCTGCTCCCTCTTTAGTTAGTTTACAGGATAAGTTGGAATACAAACGCGTAGCGGGCTACTTCTGTGGAAAAAAAAAAAAGGCACCGGAACATAGGATTTTGGAAAATTCCCCCCACCTGAACCACAATTCAGAAATTTTCTCATCCAAAAAGTCCCGTAAAACGAAGTTAGAAATGCGCTCTTAAAAAATATTTCACAATTATTTGGAACTTCCTTTGTGATAAAACTCTCTAGCTACCACCAAATCAAATAAAATGAATGAATAAATAAATAACTCCATACTTTAATGCTTCAAGAAATAGGTGAAGTCTGTGAAAATACGTGGAAAGGAGTGATCTTGAAATAAGAAAACTGACAGATGAATGAACTCGTGTTTCTCCGCCCCCTCGTGGTTTTCGATAATCAGTACAAACTTTCTATTTTGACAATTCTCTTCTTCTTCTTCTTTCTTCTTCTTCTATCGCATACTGAAGAAGACTAATTTACTCGTTGCAGTATCTACGCAGAACCTTCACCCCCTTCCCTATTCAAAATTTTTCTCATGTATTGTCTGATCTTGTAATGTTGCCTGTTCGGTCAAGATTTGACACTCGGCTAAGATGCGACGTTTGGCATCGCAGTTGTCAGTCCTGAAGAAACTAGTTCTATAGACTTCATCATATCTATTATCAGGTCTACGCTAGTTCGTTATCTTGAAAATACATCTGTACATACATGATACATACAGGATTACATTCTCCGGAGTTCATCTATCAATCAAACAGACTTTACGTGTGTCTCAAGGAATAAGGAAATTTGAAACGGCTATGAATTGGTCTTCATTCCCGCACGCAAGACAGAAACAATTTTCTTACCATTTATTCGTAGTCTGTTAAGCCTTTATATTAAACAATGGAATCTTTTCCCCAGCTTGTCTGACGGAACGATAGAGTAAGTATTGATAAACTTCCAGTAATCGCGGATAAGCTTTGGCACACAAGTTGTGGATTTGAATTTAAAAATTTTATTTAAGACTTCTAAGCAACTTGACTCAAGCCGGTATACAGGTTCCCAGATAGTACAGTAAACTTGCAGCAAGTTTGGCATTGCAAGGCTGCGAACTTGATACAATACTGCAGTAAACTTGCTAGTTAACAAATGCCAAATTTTCTAACACTTTGTACGCCAAACTTGCTACAAACTTTTCAGTACAAAACATGTTTTTAAAAACGTTGGTAGACAAACATCGAGCCTGTGGCGAAAAAATAATCAGTATGCAGAGTGGGGTTCGAAGCAACAATCTTCAGTTTTGTTTGTTAGCCATTACTCCAGGGTTCTTCTGTTGGACGAAGTACATTTTACGAGTCTTTTATGTTACGAAAATAGTTTCTGAAGTAAAGGCATTTATATATACTTCAATTAAAAACTGAGGAAGCTTAATGATCCTGTATTAGAGCTATGAAGAAGGCTGATTCGTGATTTTTTCACAAGGGAGTCACCACAATGATGTGTAATGTACTGTTCGGGTAGATGCCATTTCTCAAAATAACTGGCTGCCAATTACACAGATAGTACATTAGTTTAAACCAAATTTTGACTAGTCTTGATTTGTTCTTACAGTGATTTTTCCTGTTGGATTATTAATTCGAACGCCGGGGTTCTCCCCTTTCCTTCCTTTTGGGGTTTTCAACATTTTCCACAATTTTCAAAATTGTATGCATTTTCCGAAAACAAGATAAAAAATTCAAGTTAGATAATTCCCGAGCAGTAAAATATAAATCATTATGACTTTCTTGAGGAAGCTCGCATGTGAAAAATCAGAAAGCAGGTTTCATAGCTCTAAAACAGGATCAATGAGCTTTCACAGTTTCGAATTTCTGCATATATCAGTGCATTTACTTCAGAAACTGTCTTCGTAACATAAAAGTACTAGTAAAATAGAAGATAGTCAGAAGTGACGCAATAGAGCAGTGAGTAGAGTAACGGACTACAAACAAAACTGAAAATTCTAGTTTCGAGTCCCAATCAAGAAAATATAAATGTTTTTCCACAGCGTTTGTAGCAAGTTTGGCGCGGAAAGTATATAGCAAATTTGGCACTTGTCAACTAGCAAGATTGTAGCAAGTTTCAGCAATGTAATGCCAAGCCTCGTACAAACTTATTGCAAGTTTGGGTGCTATCTGGGTTGTGCTAACAAGGGAATTGTCTTTGTAGAAACAACAAATCAACATGAAACTTCTATAGTGCATTGGTGATGTGTTGAAATGAACACTCCTGTGTCTACGTTTTGGAATTTAACGGAACACGAGTTACAGGATTCCAAATTTGAGAAACTTTGTTCTGAACATCTGCAAGGTAAGGTGTGTGGAAGGTATGTATTTCACGTTTACCTTCATATGAAATCATTGAAATGTTGCATTGAAGTTATAGATAAAGTTGACGTGTTACATTAATTGCACTGATCCCTGCCAAATCCGAAAATATTACATAAATACAGGGTGATCCAACGGAAACTCTTAACCGCTTGATTTCGAGGAAGAAATCCCGACATACGTCACTTATAATTTCAAGGGGAATGAACCATTATGCTAAAGCATTATTCCATTATTTTTTTTCGGTCCAGAGGCAAGAGTGAAATTTCCTTAAATAGCAATATTGGTTCAAGAGACACATCATGTGAGTGGTTTCTCGATTCTATTAAAATAAATGTGATCGTTTACTAGTTTCTTTGAAGACTTTGAAGTAATTGTGTATCGAACTCACAATATTATAAAATGAAACATGGTATGCGATATATTATTTTACACTATTTGACGTTATGAGCGTCCCAACTACCATCATAAGTACGTAGATAAAGCCTCGAATCATCGCTGTGATAAATTTAATCGTGTTGCTCTGTGGTCTAATAGCACCCAAGCCCTGTGGTGAAATCTATAATGCCTCGGACTTCAGACCGGCATGGGTGCTATTCCATGTACAGGTTGCGACGCGGGTTTGAATTCCCGTGCCACCTCCGAGACTAAAGTTTTCCAGAGTTTTTATAATTTTCAACTCGACAAATATCGGGATGGTACGCTAATTAAAGCCCTAACCGCTAACTTCCCAACCATATTGACGGAAGAGTGATCGCCAAGGAACGCCATCACTCAGGCATGATCCCAAAAGTAACCGGTGCAGCCCACAAAAGAGAATTCGATTTAATTTTATCTGTGATCTAACTGCAATACATTCAGTTTTCTGTAATCAAAACGTTGTCACCTAACAAGACAATTAAAATTTCTTTGGAGACTCTTTGCGAAAAACGAAAAAGATGTTTTTCGGAATTTGATTGAATTCTTGTAATAAATCGCAATTGCTACTCTTCAATACTACAAACGAAAAGAAGGTCAAAGCTACGTACAATTCGCAAAGAAAGCAATAATTTACTATCGTAAACGTTAGTGGTCGTAAACGTAAACGTTAGCCCTCTCCATCGCCCACCATGCAAGAAAAAAAATTCCTGGATGCATCGCTGTCTTCCATGGAAAACTTGGATTGGCGTTAACTTATTCCAGTATATTGTTCGTGTGTTGAAGGCTTACATACCTAAGTTTGGAATCTTTCGGAACACAAGTTACAGGACTCTAAACTTTGCTCAATTTGCTCATTAACGCCGCATTGTTCTTAACGTTAAAAAGTATAAAATATTGCCTTATCTACCAATTTAAAGATGTAATATTTGAGAATTCCAAACGCAATATATCGCAGTCTTCAAAGAAGCTACTAAATTATCATAATTATGTCTTTTTTTTTTTTGTAAATAGAATCGATCATTTACATGATGTAATTGTAAATGTCCATTTACATGATGTATCACTTGAACTATGTTGTCATAAAAAAAAAACTGGTGAAAGTGACGTGTGTCGGGGTTCTTCCTAGAAATCAAATGGTTACGAAATAAACGAGATGAGAAGCTTTCGTTGGGTCATCCTGTATTTGGCAGGGATCAGTGCAATTAACTAACGCGTCAAATTCATCTATAACTTTAATTTAAGATATAAATTACCTTCAGCGCAATGTTTCACATGGAAATGAACGGGAAATACATACTTTTTACACATATGTACGAAGTGTTGCATATCCCACAGGCATCCAGAAAAAAAAGAGTTATCAAATTTGAAGTCCTGTAACACGTGTGCCACTAAATTCCGAAACGTAGTACTACATTAGTGTTCATTTGATCACATGAACAATGTACTACGGAAGTTTCATGTTAATTTGGGATATGCGCTGGAGAAAATTCCTTTGTAAGTAAGTCTCGGTAAGAAAACGCACAGCTTTTACAAAATTAACAAGTTCATAGATAATCACAGTAATCTCAGTATCCAGCATGTAACTCACTCATTTTGTGGCTTACATAGCCTGCAAATTCATCGCCGAGTAATAAATGTTCGCCATTGGATTCTATCCGGCGTAAGATCAGCCAGTTCACACTGAATACCTACCTCTGAAAGATGACTTCTAATATTGTCCTTTTAATGACGTCTACGTCTTCTCAACGAACTCTTTCCTTTCGGTTTTCCAACTACGAAGAATGTATTCTTCGTTTTTCCCCAGCCGAGCTGCATGACCGACTCATCTAACGTTAGTCGCCTTGATTTTATTATTCTTATCATTATTACAGAAGAAATAAGGTATGCCCCGTTATATCTACGTAAATATTCTGGATTTGGTTAAATCTACGAGGGTCATTCTAAAAGTAATGAACGTTTGTTTCTCTATACATTATTATTTAAAATAATGAAACGAAACTTATTTGACAACACATATGATACCTTAGCTATTTTTCTACGTAGTCGCCGTTCAAATTTAAACATTTGTCGTAGCGTTTCACCAGCTTTTCTATGCCTTCTGCATACTCAGTTGCCGCCAAGTTGTTGAACCAGTCACTAACACCCTCTTTCAGTTCGTTGTCACTTTCATATTGTTTTCCACTAAAAGAATGGGACCTACGATTAACCAAACGAACCACGTTCGGATTTGAAGATTCGGATTCGGTTTCTAAAGCAGAGTGCAGGTGCACATATCAATAATGTAATTAATGCCACTCATCACAAAAGTAGTTGTTCCCCAACATGCTAACCCTCTTTCATGGAAACTGGCAAGCATCGAGTGGATGGTCACAAAAATAATTTAATGATGCTATGTGTATTGTACGGCATGTCAAGTTACAATTAACCCTTCACTTTTATCGTCACAAACATACACACATTATAACAATAGTTTACATCAAATCAAACGTTACAATTCGTTCTTCCTGTTTTGTTTGTAAGTGTGTGAGCAAACGTCTGCACATGTGAAAGTTTATTGAATTTTATCCGCCGAAATCTTACTTAAAAAACTACTCATAATTTGACAATGATTAATTTTGGTAATAACAGAAACTCAAAGAACGTCAATGGTCTGTGGGTCGTTGAACAAAACGTTTCCAACAACAATTTGGATTCAAGGCTTTCTTTTTTACTTCTAAAAGGGACAACTAGTACAGCGTGACTGATATGGCCTACTGCTTCATTTGCGTACAACACTTAAGTAATATATTCCCGTTGTTTCAATTAGTTTAAACCATCAGAATTCAATTAACTATACGCTTCTAATTTCTTAGTCATCGTTTTAATTGGAGATCATGTCTAAGAAAAAAAAAAGTGAACATAAGAGCTGAAGATATGAAAGTCTCCAAACTACTGAATCTCACGGTCAAGTGATTTTACCGTACTTCTTAGCATGTATTGACTTGGGAATTTAAAAAGGGAAACTTTTAGGCGAACCCCCCCCCCCCCCGGACTAAACGAAACCGACTGTTTCTGATAGTTTTCATCATGAGAAAACAAATTTCAGAGGTTAACACGAGAAAAAAGTGGCCCTAAATCCCAAGATGGCCGGCTTAAGTACACATGTATATTTCGAAAGCATGCCCAGCCCGAACCGTTGGAGCTAGAGAAACAAAAGTTGGCTATGAGAAAGATACGAAACGTTGAAAAAGTCGCCATCTTGAATCCAATATGGCCGACTGAAATATGAATGAAACGTATTCTCGGCTCAAACTGCTCGAGGTATAGAATCACACGACTGGGGAACCACAGGGGGAGTACACTACATCCTCGCCTAGTAATGTATTTTACTATGAAAAAGTATTTCATGGCCTATAGTTCTAATAAATTGTATCTTACAGATCCCGACGTCTGTAACGTGCTGAGTTCCACGATTTGAAGAAGTGATCAATTTTAGTATCATGGCCACAAAACGACGTGTCAGTGGAGCACGTATCAAAGATAAAGAGAAGAAAAAGCAAATTTGCATCACTACTCCATCTTTAACTTCTAAATAGGTTGGTGGTGGCGGCCATGGTAGCTCATCATGTTCTTCATATGCTCTCACTTCGATGACCCGTAGAAGTAAGGCAGTGCCGGCTGGGTGGTCGAGCAGTCTGCGGCGGTAGGCCATCGGCTCGAAGGTCCCGGGTTCGAGTCTCGGAAGGGGCATGGGTGTGGATTTTAACACTTAACAGCTAACGGCGAATCGTGATGGGCCGAAGTCCAAAGTTACTAGACTGGCCCATATATATATAAAGAGAAAAGTAACGTTATGTTGAAATCCTATTCCCCATATCCTCATTCGTATCTTTGCAGACGCAAAGGAAAACTTGGTCGCCTATTTTACAACCGAAGTGAAAGTAAAATACCTCTAATTTATTTTTGTTTGAATGACGTTGTACACTAGACCAAAGGTTAGAAATTGACTTCTGGTAAATGCAACCCTCACTTAAACTGCAACGTTCCATAAAACCTTGACAACGGAAACTAAACCCTGC
>JAGDQP010030616.1:0-21490 GCA_022664845.1 Lepisma saccharinum | reverse complement strand
ATCAATGGAATAAGCTTAAAAAAATTGGATACAATTAAAGATTTAGGTGTTACATTCGATAGTAAACTAACCTTTTCGCCACATGTGGTAAATATGACCAATGATGCATATAGAAACCTAGGATTTCTTGTTAGGACAACCAAAGAATTTGCAAATGATAGCACTTTGAAAACTCTTTACTATTCCTATGTTAGGTCCAAACTTGAATATGCCTCACTTATATGGAATCCCTCTATGAAAGCTAGTTGCCAGAAGATCGAACACTTACAAAGCAAATTTTTACGTTTTCTCACATACAAACGGACTGGTTTCTACCCGAAATACGAATCTTACAATAATTTAATCGATAATTTTAAATTTCAGAAACTTGATCAAAGACGAACATTAAACGACCTACTCTTCTTGTACAGACTTTTGCACAATAATATAGACTCTACCGAATTAATGGAAAAAATAATTATTAAGGTCCCATCCCTCAGAACGCGCGAGGGAAATAGTGGCCTATTCTGCTGCAGAAAAGCTCGTACAAACGTATTAAATATGTCACCTACATGGAGAACTAGTGCTACTTATAATGCAATAGGTAAGAATTGTACAAATTTAGACATATTTGGAAATTCGGAAGAAGTGTACAAAAGATTGATACAGAATATAGTGTTAAAAAAAAAATGAGAAAGAGAAAGAAAAAGAAACTTTTTGGACAAGAAAAAGGGTATAGATGTTCTATTATTTGTGTTATTAAATAAAACAATGTAACAATTACTGTAGACGCTATAAATAGGCATTAAGGCCTGTTGTGTCGATGAAATAAATAAATAAATAAATAAATAAATTTAATTCAAGATGGTAACTTTATTTGCGATGTCCACAAGAAAAATGGGTAGGTATAAAAGATGTTCGTTGTTTAACGCTGAATAATTTATATCTAAACCAAATGTTCGTTCTTTCCCAGTTTTCTTACCATAAAAGATGATAATGGGAGAATAGTTCACCTCAGAGCACTGAAGAAAGGTCTCACAGTAGATAAAACTAGATCACCGATTAAGAAACTGTTCCACCTTCAATAGTTTACCAGGTAATAGAAAATACTTAAAAATCAGTTTACCATCTTTAATAATAAACGGAAGGATTTGTTAAATTTAACATAAGTTTTTGAATTTGAGATTTTGTTATATTTCAGCCGTATTTGTGTATGCCCTACTTCACTGTCAATTCATTGTATTCTGTGGCATAAAAGTTTATACACTGTGACTGTTTTGTTCAGATTAAATAAATAAATAAAATCATTTACGAACTAATAAATTTACCTACCTTTCAACCCTATAGATAATAAAAAGAAATTGTAAGGCACGATCATCTTAGATCACTAAAGGACACACACAAATGAATCCACACTAAAAATAAAAATCTCTGCTACCTATTTTGACACTATTCAATACACTGAATTGCCATGAATGTAAACACGATAACGCGACACAAGCAAACAGAATACTGAGTTGTTATGCCACAATCACCATTTCAATAGACTAGCATTTATCTTCTTACTGGGAACAATTCTTTGTATATTTGTAAATAAGAGCTTGTTGTGAAAGATTGTAAATAAAAGTGCATTGGACTTTTAGAATAGACCTTTCTCAATGTATATGATATAGTTCTAAGGAAAGAAATACATGATTATTGGGAGGATGAATTTTATATATGCTCAAACTTATCGTCACGAACCTACAAAAAACTAGTACGAACTGATTAATTTATCAAAATTAAAACACACAATCCAAAACCGTCCTTTTAGTTGACACCAATCAGTTCTATACGAGCGAATCGCCTCAGGAAGATCACAATGATGTGTAGCATCGATGGAGCTTTCAGTGGACTGCTCGATGCCATTGCGTTTCTCGTGTTTGCATCGCGTGCAATGAAAATATATAACCTGACTTTTCTAAACCTTTTTCGCAAGGTGCGTAAAATTTGAAAATTGTGTAAAATGTGGAAAAATACAAAAGGAAGCGAAGAAAAGAGCAAAAGTATGAACAAAAAAGGAAAGTTATTTGAAGACGAGGTGGTTCTTTAAAAAATAAAAGTCGCTCTTCTCTTGAGTTAAGTTCATGCATTGTAGAGTAACTTTAAATATGTAAAAGTATGCGTAAATAGTTATGTACAGTACTTACGGACATGTTATACGTTTGAACAGTAAATTGCGTAACAGGGCTGAAAGGAGGTTTAATTCTTGTTTTGTAGTTAAAAATAAATACAACAGTCTCCGCCGTTGAAGCTGATGCGTTACTAACGTCCATAAGGAATGTAGAAAATGACTGGCTTTGTGTATTCGCCAAAATGGCCTCCAATTCGTCAAATTGAGAACTTCCAAATCTCTATCTCCTAAACAAAGACACGTAGATTGCAAATGTTTTCACATTTCTGGGAACAAGCTAGCCTATAACTAATATGTCACATGACACCCTTCCAATTCAAATTCTTGAGCTAAATCCAAGATGGCGGCCATGATACTTATATCCCCGAATACCCTTTACCCGTTGTTATGCTCAAAGATTGAGTCAGAATTCCGCAGCGGTTTCAACACCGAAAGTGTCTTAGACAGGATAGGAACAATAATGCAAGAAACAGTCGGTTAAGGCTTAAGTTGTAGGTACCATCCCGAGATTTGCCTGGTATGACTCAGGAAAAGCTCTGGAGAAACCTCAGTTGGGTTGGTCGGCCGCTGGTATCAAACCCCTTCAAAATGCAAAGCCAACGTTCTACCAATTGAGCTATCAGCGCTCGGTACGAAAAGAAATCGCTCTTCCCAATCTCCAATCGTAGCAAAATTTTAATTCTACGATGACTGAAGAACTGCGTTTCCAGGCTATTTAGCTGACCGGGATTGAAATGGCCACTTACAGAAATTTGTACGGGTTTGGCAGGATATCTGGGTTACTAAATGTTCGCAATACACTCATATTGCGCTGTTGTGATTTGGATTCTATCACTGCTCTTAAAAACGCCAAAAAGACTCGAGTAGTGACCAAGAAATTAAGTAGTTTTGTCAAAACGAAAGATTGAAAAACAAATATAGACACGTTTTTGCATTTATATCGGGATTTCCCCCTCTCTGCAAATATCTTCCCTGACTCTGTTTACCGATATATACCTACCTACTGTAGAGCCTGGGATATGGACGGACGTAAATACGCATTCTATGTGTCTCAGTAATTCTTTTCCCCACTCCTCTGGAAATTGCGCAAATCGAACACTGCTCGAGTAATCTTTACCATGCATCTTGATCTTTACATCCGATTGCAGTAGATTTAATATAAAAAACAGAAGGTCGAGAGTTATTTTTTTTGTCTTTTTGTGATAATCTGCTTGGCTGAAGGGAAATGCAATCATTAAAATTGTCCCGCTCTTTTTGCTTTGCCTTTCGTCATATTTTCTTTGTGGAAGAATTTGTTCAGGTGGTGGTTATTTCCTTCAGAACAAGAGGAAAAGCAAAGATCATATGAATTCAGCATTTGTGATAGTCTTTAAAATTCCCAACGAAACAGACAACTATCACATTTAAAAATGTGTCATGCAGTGTTTTTGAATTCTTCTACACCTATAAGAATTTGAGACTGAAATTTTACAGGGTAGCTAACTGGACTTCTGGGAGGGGCTAAGCTCACCCAAGCCCCCTTCCCTTCCGCCGCCCATGGGTGTGTGGAAATTTTTACTTATAATTCTTGAACTCTTCACATACTGGACTGCATATACAGTATATAATAGCAGATGATATAAATTTGATTCATGTTATTTAACGTAACTCAAAACTAATGTACAAGTTAAAACAATAAACGGCCATGGCGCGACAACAAGAGAAAAAACTGAAAGCTTGGTCTTCGTTCATTGAATAAATTATGTTAACTGTTCCATCTTCTGCATGGCTTCATGTACTAACTAGTTCTATTACAATGGAGCTATATGTTACAGTACAGATAAATGGTTCTATGTCCATGTTTCATGTTTCACAGTGGTGTATTTCTACAGAGAAAAGTGCCCTGGCGCTACTATGTCCTTCATTGTGTGAAGTTTGCTGTAGATACATGTTCAAAAGTGCCCTGGCTGGCGTCGCCAGGGTTCACCAGGACTGAAATGTACTACAGTATTTTACCGAAACTTTCCGGTCAAGTGACAGTGAAAGTGACTATAAGGGCTACTCAAAACGTGAAATTCCGGGACACTTCTATCATGTTTGAAATGTTCGAAATATAAGGGGAAAACTTCCATGCATAAGATCTAGAAACTATTAGAAAAATCTAAATGTTTTAAAAATTTAAAGTACTTAACGATATATTACTATAAATAAATACAAACAAATTGAGATACCCCTCCGTCTGCGCCATCGAGCTCTACGTAAACTATACTGGAGTGACTACTTAGCGTGGAAGATAGACGCCAGAGCAAATATTTAAACTCGTTTGTCCACTTCCAGTCTAATCCAACGTGGACCAAATTTTTAGCTCTAACTCAGTTTTATACGCTTGATATCACTGTGTGGTCCGTTTTTACAATAGAAAAAGCTGCAAATAATATTTACGTGTTTTTTGTTGTTGTTGTTGCTGCACGAATTAAGACATAAATAAAAAACGGGCCACACAGCGATATCAAGCGCAAAAAACTGAGTTAGAATTGAAAATTTGGTCCATATTGGTTTAGACTGGAAGTGGACAAACGAGATTAAGTTTCCTCTCCGCTCGCTAGCTTCACATATTCATGAATTTTTCAATGGCTGCAGCCAGTCCAGTATCGTACTAATGGAGGTCGATGGTCTGCGCGTAGGGTGATTTGGTATTTGAATCAACATTTGTTTTTGTGTAAAGGCTGACTTTCATGAACGCTTGCATTGCTTGATTGGTTCCGATTAGGGTGAGTTGAGTAGCCAAAATACGTGTTTTATTAGGTGTTCTACATGAAAATCAACCCTAAAGCTTTGGTTTTCACATCTCTAACCGTAATACACAAATACCTTGTTCATTCGGACTTGTAGGACCAGAGGTCAATGCTGGAGTTTAGTTTTTGCTCAGACTAACTGGATTTTAGCGTGTTATGAACTGTGTATTTAGTATAGTGATTTTAGTGTATGTAGTGTATTCCAGTAAAGCTGTTGAGGGGTCTCTGTTAGGGCCCTTGTTACGTATCCCTTATGGTCGTTATTTACATAGGTTACTGATTTACCTTTGGCGGGGTCCATGAATCAGTGGGGGCCTGGGCTAAGAGAAAGCCGGCTGTGTCCCGGATAAACCAGATTTATGATTATTATTTTTTTCATGTTATAAGAGCCTGCAAACACAGAAATACAATAAACAAAATGTTTTATTTTTAAAATAGACAAAATTTATTTTAATAAACTGAGGGTGAATACAGTACAACGCTGCACATTTACACTACGAAGAATTAATTAGACGCGCTCACTTGCAAACGACATACAGATGTTTTGGAACTGACGAAGAATTATTTTATTATTTTTTGAGAATCGGTTGTATTAACCGGAGTTCTGGATAAACAAATTTCGGATAAGCGAGGTTTTAGTGCAATAACTTCCCATTATCACAGATGTTGAAAAAGAATGTTATTGGATAATCATAACGCGATTCCTCTCTCACTTTTTAAAGATTGAGGCATGCTTTCCTTAAAAGCGCTTGTCACGAGCTTTGCGATTTCTGTGAGTAGACAACGTGTTTGAATTGTCTACTCAACCAAATTGCAGGGAAAACACGCGGCTAGCGCCTTCATAGAAACTCGGCCTGAGTCTGAATATGCCTTAAAATCTGATTTAATAGTCTACAATATATACGTAAGCACTGAATGCAGGAAAAAAGGCGATTCAAATGAAATTAAAATGTTCAAGAAAATATTGAAATCTGCAATGCCATATTTCGAAGAAAAACAAATAAAGATAACGAAGCAAGTCTCGCTAATGGCAACACACGTGTGCCATGACTCTTCAGTTTTAGATAGATTGTTGCAACGTACCACATGTATGAAACATACAGTGATCCCAAAAGTCAGTACAGTAAAACCTCGTTTATTCATACTTGATCCGTTCCGGACAAATGAAATTTCGAATGAACCAGATTTTTTTTATGTTATAAACGCCTGTAAATATAGAAACAAATCTTACAAGAGACAACATCTATTTTAAAATTTAGTTTCATAGATTGGGGGCAAATACAGTACAACACTGCACATTTGCACTGCAGGAAATTAATTTGAAGCGTTCACTAGTATATGATGTACAAATATTTTGAAACTGACGAAAAATTACTTTTAGTTTTCGAAAAGTGTTCCGGATAAACCGGAGTGCCGTATGAACGAGGTTATATAGTATATTTACCGAAATAACTCGAACTAATTAACACATTTAAATGGGACTTTCTGTAATTGGTAGAATGCAATATGACCGATCACTAGATTCAATCAGTATGGTAATAGCCCAGCTAGGGCGGTCCAGAGCTCCATACACATGATTTTCGTAACTAGAAATGGATCTCTCCTCATGGCACGACACTTAAGTACCACGTACAAGATACTCTTCTAAATAAAATCTAAATGAAGTTCAAGAAAATCCCAATATCAAGTATAATTCCAGTGTAGACCATTCAATACACAACAAAACAATTGTAATAATAAAAAAGATGCCAGTAATTAGCATTAGATAATTAGGATCTATAATATTTGCGTAGTGTGAAATCCATGCAACACGTTATTATTGTTTTCTCCAAGTAACAACGAAGTGTGTGATATTGAAGGTTAAGGTCAGATTGATAATAATATTTTCTGTTTCTTCTTCTTCAGTGTTTGTCACCTACGTCGCAATGTTTAACAAATAAGGAGGATACAAGAATTCCATTCGTGTCAAAATAATAACGAAATATACCTAACTCTGATAATATTTCTTCAATTTACTACATCTGTACAACAAAAACTTCACTGAATAGTCAATAGTGAAAGAAAAAATGTTATCTTTCCGATCTCGATATTCTTGTGGATAAACAAAATAGAAAGACACGAATTAGTAAGCTAATTGAATACGCTCTTTCATATTTGCAAGAGTTGTGTAAGTGTTCTGAATATTACTTTACCCTTGACATAACTCCACAGGAAGGAATTAAAAGGGTTTAGACCGGATGATCAGGTAGGCCAATAAATGAGACCTCCCTATCTAATCCATTTACTAGTCATACTTCTGTCCAACAGGTATCTGATCTGATCTGCATAATGCGCTGGAGCATCAGAAATTGACACATCTGACGAGAGGAATAGCGTCTAACAACTGAGGTTAACACATCACTAATGAATGTGTCATACGCATTACCTGCAAGAGGTCCGTCGAATAAATGTGGAATAATTTGCAAGATATATTCAGAGACCACAACACTGATGAGGAGCTCTTCCTTACCAGGGAGGATTCTCAACAATGCAGTTATGCAACCTGCTATCACTAGCTATCAACCCGCTAGTCTTTCGAGACTATTCCTGTAATTTTAGTGGAATACAATTATTGTCCAAGGAAGTTTTAAATGTAAGAGTATATTACATCGTTGCAGTTACCTTATTTTAGAAATAATTTTATTGTAAATTGAGGATTACTTCAAACTTCAAAGTTGGAAACGAAGAGGTTCTTGATCCTTGTTTAGTCATGGATCTAAATACGGGAGACGGATCCACTTCTAGCGACCCGAAATTGAAGCCAGCACAAGCCATGAGTACATGGCAGGTGTAATTGATAAAAAAAAAACAACTGCACATCACGTTCCGTACAATAACATATTAAAAATATTACAATCTTCCTCCTCTCTTCCTTATAGCTAGATCTTCATCCATTCTTTGCTTCCACACATCCAGGCATAGGCCAACCAATAAGACGCAAGTAAATCCCAATTCACCAGGCATGATTAATCGAAAAAACCGGCGTCAAGTTGACCCAGCTTAATAGTATTGGGCCAGTCTACCGTATTTACATCCATGTGTTTAGTAAGTAAGTTTTGCTGTAAGAGAACTTTATACCGCAGAAGTGTTGCTACCGTTCTACTGCATCACTGTAAGACAACTACCCGTTGAAAAACGAGTTTCGATTGGTAGGGAATGGAACATCCAACTTACAAATTAATTATACGCATAACAATAAGTATGCCATTTCAGTATCAACTGACATTATCGAACATAAAAAGATCTTCAATATCGATTTTAGCTATTGAATATCACTTTAGTGTACAGTAATCGCAAACAAATTAATTTTTAGAAGTATGTAACATGCTCTGAGGCTAATTTGGGGTTAACGTTTGTTACAATACATTAGTCCGATATTTCGTAAGTTTGTTATTGCAAATAATGCGATCATTATTTATAGGGGTGTGCTATTACATACATAGCCCGGCACGTGCATAACTCAAGAATTAGGACTTTAAAATAATAAAACACCAAAAAGAAGCGTAAAAATCAGAGTTAGAACTGAAAGGTTTGTCCATTTTGAATTAAATCGAAAATAAACGAACAAGATTAAATATTTACTCTGGTGCCTATCTTTAGATACTAATCGAGCAGTCCAGTATCGTTACGCGTAAGCTCAATGGTTACAATAAAATGAACGAAATCGAAATAATAAATTATACTAGGAAACTTCCGAGAGATCTTTGATTTAATAGGAAAATAATGGCCTCACAAGACAGACACTTTTAGAAAGGATACGCTTATATATTTTTTCCTGATGTATTTAAAGTACGGAAAGAAGGAGCACGCTAATCGAATCACGAGGGTCCAAAATCGCGATCGCACCTAGAAGAAAATGTGTTCCACTCAGTTAGCTCTAATTTACCATACTGGAGTGATCAATTGTATTGTTAGTAGTACTTGAAGCCAGACACAAAAACAGTTAACCATGTTTGATTGACCAATCCATTTTAATCCAAAGGGATCTAAATTTTCGTTTCTAAAGTCAGATTTTCATGTAAACGCTAGCCGCGAGCTCTGCTTGCGATTTTTGTGAGCAACCAATAAAAACACTTAAACACGTGTTTCATTGGCTACTCAGGAACATCGGAAGGAAAGCACGTGGCTAGTGCGTGCATGAAAAGCTGGCTTAACTCAGTTTTATTTACTGTTGCTGTCGCTTCGTGGTTCTTTTATTATTTATGCTTAATTCTTGAAAATAGCGTGAATATTATTGTACATGATGTGCTATTATATGCTCTGTCCAATATATTAATAACTCGAGTATTAATTGAAAAAAGTGCCTCGCAGTAACAAGTCTACAAAAAGACTGATTTAGAACCGAAAATTTGGTCCATTTTGGATGAAACCGAAATTGTCTTGCGTTCGTGTTTAGATACTAATGAAACACTCCAGTACAGTCAAGTACAGCTCAATGTGTCCCAACATATTAATCGTAAATGTGTCACTGTAAAACACAACGATCTTCAGGCTATTTCAGAGCGCAATAATAGTGTAAACCAGTATAAGAACTGCTTACCAGCGCACACAGCAACTGAACAGTCTACTCCGTAGTCTGCCGTGGAAGAGCTGAAAATTTTCCATCAATAAAAGTTAGATGACTGCTGTCTTGTTTGACCATCTTAAAAGATACAGACTTATATAAGCAGCACTTCGACGCCCACCAGAATAAAAACAAAACTCCTTATTAGATGTAGATAAGTCACTTAGTATGCGAGAATCCAGATAGGAAATTATCAGTCTTGGTCTGTAGGCGCCTTCAACTGTTGTCTCCTTCAGGCCGCGAGTAAAATTAAAAAGAAAGGAAGAAATAATAGTTCATTACCTTTACTAAACAACCAGATTTCCATAAAGGCACGTGTGTTTTGCGACTTCAACATCATCCTTATAGATACAGTAGCCACTGAGACGACAAGAGAGACATCGACTATTTTTGTAGCAATATTTCAAGTTGGTAAAGACAGACATATAATGACAAAAAAAAAAAAAAAAAAAAAAAACACTAATATTTTAAAAGAATATATTCGTTGATGTGAAACGCAATTATAGTATAAAGATTTAACATAGGATTCATCAACCTTTATAAATTGTGAATAACTACAGGTAAGGTCTATCTAAACGCTAGTGAGCTTTAGAACGGGACCTACATTTTTGTTTGTTTGTTAATTGACCCCGCCCCTAAGGTATTTAAACCCAAGGCTAACAATGTTAAACTACATCATTTTTTACGTTCCGAGAAAAAAAAATATTATATATATATATATATATATATGGGTCCTATATTGTCTCCATGTGGTTTACCTGTGTTGACTTATGAATCTTAGGAGTCTTATAAAAACAAGGATAGTACAAAAAGTAAATAAGTAATTTAATTTCTCGCAATTAAATTGGTAAACACTAATTAATGTTAATTTAAGGAAAAATAATTGACAAAATTAAAATTTTGAGTCCTTATTTGTTCGTAATTGATTTCAACGACAAACTTCAATAATGTTGTACTCGTGCGTCTGGCTTGTCCCTGAATCGCAATCTAGGTTATAAACTAGATTTTCTGACCTGCAATAAATAAATGAATTTAATATTTTATAACGAATTAATATTAAGTTTACGCATAACTTTATTATAGTGGACAAATATAGGATTTTAAAGATGATATGAGATATTCATATGTAATATCGAAAAAAATTGTATTTTTATACACTTTATTTGTGATTATTGATATGTGCTCTGGAATACTTACTAAGAATATTTCGTAAATTATGAAGGTAAGGATTATAATTTATCTGGCTTCACTTCAAAATACACTCAAGGATAAATGAAGTATATTCAAGCATTCATGGTGGTATGGCGTTTTCTATATTTCGTAATTAGTAAGCTAGAATCTAACTAGGTATATTTTACACATTTGAAGACAAGAATCAAGTTTTCAGTTACATTTCTCATAGGTATTGTTGAACCTATCGTAACAGAACCTACCAACTATAAAACTATATTACTTACACTCAGTGAGCTCTAATTAATTATACTTGAGTGCTCGATTGTATTACAAACAGACTGACGCCAAGCACAGAAGTGACCACTGACCAGTTAAGCAATGATTATACCGAAGAGGCAGAATATTTAATAGTGTGCTTCTCTTGTAATCAGGAGGTACCAGGATACACCATCAGTGCCGACGATCCTGAATGAGGTTCTCTCTTTATCTCCCTCGGTCACACCAGGCAAATGCTAGGATGGTACCTTGAATAATACAATGCAACATAAATAAGATCGTAAAAGTTTTAAAACATGAACAAAAAAGTTAATTTATTTCGGTTAAACAGCTACGTCCTGCTCTCAAATAAAAGTAATATTATGTATTTATCACAGACATCACTCTCATAGAAAAAGAGGATTTATACTGACTGCGGATTTGGCAGACGATATTAAATGTATTAAGTTTAATATATTTATAAACTCTATGGCGTACCACCTAACAACCCTCTGCGTACCACAGTTTCAAACACCCTGGTGTATCTATCTACTACTGAAGCTGTATCAATTAATAAAACATAAAACTCTCAATTCATCTAAGCATTTGGCGGTTCGATTCCAGCTAATACCTTGTGAGCTTTGAGGCTACCAAATATCGTGTGTGTGGGTTTTCTCGCGGTTTTCCCGAGTCCTCCAACTTTTTTTATTTCACCAATTCTCCATCATCATCATTCTTACGGTCTGGGCCAAAGTTGCTTAAAGGCCTTAAAATAGAATTCCAATTTAATTCAATTATCAATTGTTGTCCTATCCGGATTATCATAAGACCGAAGCTCGAAAAATTGGAGTGACCATAAAAGAACAGACAAAGGTTATCAATGATCACTTTTGTTTTAACTGCATAGCATGCGTTTGTATGCCTCAATTTTCATTTTGCTTAAAGGCTTACACAATTTATGCATTCATTCGCCGGTTTTCGTCAGTATGCCATACTTCTGGACATAAGTGTATTTTAAAGTCGTTTGAAATACTTTCTTCTTTCGCGTTTCAATGCTTTATTTCTCTATCCTCTTGACGCGTAAATAAGTAGCATTTTTTGGCTGGATTAGGAACTAATATGAGTAAAATAGTAAACAAAATGTCATATATTCAACTGAAATGCCATACAGCACACGAATCTTCATACATCCAACTGAAACACTATATAGCGTAAAGACTAGTGCAAAAAGTGCCGTCCTCCATACTTTCCTAATCACCATTTATCAGCACAAAAAAAAAAAAAGAAGGAAAATATACTCATATACTCAAACGTAGATACTGTCCCGACCATTGCCTATCAAAATTGAAAAGATTGTATTCAAAAGTTAGGCCTACTATCCCTTGCTCTGCAACTACAGTGTCACAAATGACGAGGCCTACGAGAAGTGAAACGCTTAAGAGGGTCTTCTACTTCTGTCAGCGCTAGAAAGTTTACTGTTGGTGCTTATGGACAGAAAATTGCTACCGAATATCTTCATTTTCTAAGGAACTGGATATCTTTAATAGAAAAGAACAGTTTTGGAGCATTCTTCAGAAGTTTATGAACGGGTTGAAATACTTAGAACGTACATTTGTTTTCTAGTTTTTCAGAAATAGATTCACAGAGATTATTCATTTGAAAGTGAAAAAAAAAAGTGTGTCAAATAATAGGATAAAACCATAAGTCGGGTAATGTAGCATCTGACGATATAGCAAATATGATAGATTCGTAAAACTTTATCTAGAAAAGATAAGATCAACATCTGCTAAAATTGAATTGTACATAACATTTAAAGTACGTACTTTAAACTCCACTTGAGATTTTTATGTTGGTGATAATTGATTCCTATTGTACAAGTTACGGGAAATAGCATGATGACATAAAGAAAATTAGCAACATCAAACAAAAACACGTGAAGAGAAAGCATGCGTCTGTACGTAGTAACAAGTCCTAAATGTTGCCTGGTGTAGTAGCAAAGATAACAGAATAACAATCGGTATTGCGGAGCCGGTGCAGGATCAAATTCTCCTCATGCCAGATATAATTCCCAAAGTCCGAATTCCCAAATTTCGGGCATCACCACCAAATGGTAGAAAAGAACGGTTCACCGCCAGCAGAGAGATCAACAAGACAAGAATTAACAATTGCTGGATAAGGCGTAATACAGTATAAAGAATTCTTACTATGAACACCTAAGCCATAAATAAAATTAAAATTCTTGTGTTGAAATTCTATTTCGGAATTCCAAATTTTGAATTTTAATTTAATTTTTAAGACCTTTATAGGCAACTCTGGCACAGGTCGGATGGAGGAGGATTGGTGGAATAAAGAAAATGGGAGGAAATCGGGGAACCCTGAGAAAACCCACACACATGATGTTTGTCCACCACAAAACCCACATGGCACGAAGAGGGATCGAATCGACGACCCTAAGAGCAAGAGGTGAGCGCTTTACCATTGAGCCACCGCGGCCCTCGTAATTCCGAAATTCGGAATTGACTTCGAATTTCCGAACACCCCTACTCTGGACCCATCGTTTCAAAGTTAAAGGACTCGCTGAGGGACATAATTCCTCAAATGTAACAGCCGCTGAAAAGGCATTATATGCAGTTTCAAGAGCAGATATTTTTCTTATTTCCTTTTCTCATAAACAAAGTAAGAATGACGCAAAGACAGGTACGATTGTACGAGTTTTTCACATAGCGATCGACTGCTTGATGCTTTGCAATATCAAAACACCAATATAAAGAAAAATCGATGTATCGAATATCTAAATTGAACGAAGTTTTTATATGATCGATATTGTTTCCGACGATTTTCTCATATGATCGATATTTTATTATACAGAGGTGATTTATACATATAGAACCTGAGTAACTTCTTGGAATCTGAATGAATATTTTTAATATCTCATTTTCATTATCATAATGAAATCAAAGATTGCATGCTTCAGTTTTGTACGTGGATTGGAACACTCAGGTATGAGAAAGTCTCTTATTAACATTCTGACTACGACTTAGATACAAATTTTACCTTATCCTGTTATCAACTAAAATGAAAACACTAAATCAGTAAGCCGGCCGGGTGGCCGAGCGGTCTGCTGCAGTAGACTATCGGCTCGAAGGTCCCGGGTTCGAGTCCCGGCAGGGGCATGGGTGTGGATTTTAACAGCTAAAGGGCGAATCGTGACGAGCCGAAGTCCAAAGTTACTAGACTGGCCCATATAAAATAAAGCTTGTTACTAAATCAGTAACGTAATTAGAATTTTGACACCAGCACTCTTACAAAGAACTTTTAGGGCCCCTGTCTTAGGACCCTTCTAGTAGCGTCTCACACATGCAATTTCAGCAAATTCTTGCCACATATAAAATTGAAAACCATACGCCAACTGTGTAGAACAGTATTGCAAGATTTGTAAAACGGAGTTTCTTTCTAGACTGCGTGAAAATTATTGTCCAGGCATAAAAGTCCTTCACTTTTACCAACTCTGAGAAAGTTTGAAAATATAACTGTGAGGTGACTTCTCTTGTAATGGTTGCGTGAGTTCTGATTGACAACATGTAAACAGTAGTAGGGGAGATTTATTTCGCCTTTTTTCACCAGGGTTACCGGATATAGCAAAGTTATTGATTTTTTCCAGACATTTTCAACACTGTTCTACTTCGTAAGAAAAACAGTGAGGTAAGTAGAAGTAAATCTCACCTCATGTCGTCATTGTACATCAACAGGATCCATTGTAATACACTGTAAAAATAGGAGACACAACGTTCATCCAAAAAAATGGAGGCAGCTAAGCTGCCTCCACTTTTTGGATTAACCTACATTCAGCCAGTTTTCGGTTCAAAGTTTTACTTTCTGTAAAATTTCAAAATGCGTGTATATATATATATATATATATATATAATAAATCACAGCCATATTCAATCCACTAGTGGATGAGGCCTCTCCCCGAAGGGAGGATTTAGTCTACTGCTCCCACGCTGACCAGATATACATATATATGACTGTTCCAACGTATTTCATATAAGCAGAACATTTTTTAAAGTAGAAAAGAATAAAAGGATAAGAATAAAAAGAATGAAAATACTTTCCTTTAAAATTAAAAAAATAAGTTGAAGTAGTGGGGTTTCGATCCAGGGTCCACAAGCACACTGGTCAGACGCTCTTCCCATTTAACTACGAAGGTAGTTGGTGTTTCTGACTTTCCGAGTGGTATCTATAGCTAGGGTTTTACTGCGAAGAAGGTTAATCATTAACACGTTTTTGATTTTACTACGAGGAATATCTCGTGAAAAATGGGAGAGATGCGTTTGCTACAGTGTAAAGATTTATACCTAACTTAATTTGTCTTTCCGCCAATGCAATCCTTGCCTTTCTCGGTTCACCAGTGAACTGTTTACTGTTTACAGTGTAAAGACAATATAAACACTGAAAATGGCGGGGCGTTCAGTGACAAGTAAGTAACGTTACTCCTGTTACTGGATCATAGAATATCCAACCAAGGCTTAAACTTCATCCACAAAAGAACGTAACCTCAAAATTGCCTGTTTAGCTTACACTTCGATTAGAAAATGGCCGAGTTTTAAGCGTAAAATAAGTTGAACGTTCACTTACAAATCACTTTGGCCAGTTTCAACCCATTTTCAGTTAACGTTAAGCTATTACAAAGAAAATGTTTAACTTTAAAACGGAGTTAATTTTACCAATCTTTCCACTAAAAGGCTTACACTATATCCACGTTTAAGAGTAAATACAACAAAACGCTAATTTTCGACTTTATTTCTCCATAAAGCGGAGTAACTTTCATCCATTTCGTGTTTCCACTTTTTACAGTGTAGTAAAAAAGAAAGAAACGTTTTGGGAATACACCAGAGCTTGAACAAAGCTTGTAAGCTTTACTTGAGTTCTTTCTCATGTTTGATAAGTAGCCATGCAGACACACTAATGACACCGATAAATGTTGCAACCAGTTATATTGGGTTTTGTGCAGGAATATACACAGTTTCTTTATATATATATATATATATATATATATATATATATATATATATATATAAACTCTGGCTACATTTTTTTACAACTCTGCCTGAATTATGATTGACGTTTCGTTACTTAAAGTCTTACAAATTTGCCAATATACAGGGCTATATTTCAGCGCAAAAATTATATCATCATCATCATCATATTCAGCCGTTTTCTATCCACTGCTGGATTAAGGCCTCCCCCTTTTCTTTCCACATATCTCGGTCTGATGATATCCTCATCCATGTAGCTCCTGAAAAACGCTTGATTTCATCTACCCATCTTACATTTGGACGTCGTCTCGGTCGTTTCTTTTCTCTAAGAATCCACTGCAGTACATTTGTCGTCCACCTTCCATCTGTTCGTCTAGCTATGTGACCGGCCCATCTCCACTTCATCTTCTTCGCAGTCTTGATTACATCCTCTACCTTTGTTTATATCTCTGTGTTTTAGTTAATTAGCTTATTAGTCTATAGAAGAGTGGGTGGCGTAACTTTTGGGGTAACCTGTAGGGTCTATATATAGGTTGCACGTTTTCCCGTTTCTTCAAACAATGCTTGACGTGTTTACTTCGGAGGGCTGTTAAACAAATAATAAAATAAGTCATTGGCTTGAAGCTTCGAATTTAAACATTAAATTGTACAATGAAACAATATAACACCATCAAAATATTGAATATAAATTGTTGAGAAATCTCTGTGAATTCCGGATGCACTTGCTCTTCAACTTATAAAAGTTATAGTTAACGTAGTGTCACAGTTAAACAACAACATTTTGTACGAATTACAAATAGACGAAGCCGCAAATTTTAATTTTATTGTTGCAGAAAAAGAAGGTAGTTACATATTTAAAAGTCAACTTGCGATTTATATGGCACATCCAGTACTAAAAATAATTTACAATGTTTTTTTTATTCTTTTTCAAAACGAAAAATATTTAAAGAAAATGGAATACCGGAAAAAGAAGTAATGTTTGCCAAAGATTTTAATCGTGATAAATTATGTCCTGGATTGCACATTGGTCAACAATATTACGAGTCCTTGGTTGAAATCGTTACCGTAGTGTAACAGCGTCTGGAATACAGGTTTTGCAAGCAGTAATTACAGTAATTTCTTTCTATGAACGTAGCATTTGCGTTGCATGATTAAAACAAATTTTCGCGAAAAGATACATCTAAAACTGGCTTTACAGTCCACTATCATATAATAATTTAGTTTATTACATTTACTAATTGCTAAAAAATTAAAAATGCAGTACTACAACTGTGATTAAATACTCTGTTGGTTTAGATGACCCTCTTAAAAAGACTTAACGGGAATAGAGAAGTACACCAACAGTGCATCGTTAAGACAAAAAGCTAATTATTAACGGCGTTAATTTAAAAAAAATAATCTTGGTATATGCTGCTCTTTGTCAATTGTTGATAAAATCGTATGATACTTGCACAACGACATACCTTAATATGTCTTTTGTGGTAGCGTGAAATGCACATAAAATGCGTGTAGACAATAAATGTAAATTCGCACTCACCGAGGTTGCCAAGTTGTTTCTAGGCAAATTCTAAGGCAGAGAAATAGTCTTAATAAAATTTTCCTTCGATCCAATGGCACCGAGTACAGGGTGGTTGGCCAACCACTGCAACATCAATAATACATGTAACAGTCCCAGGAGTCTCAAGTTTGGAAAAGGCATATAGGCAAAAATATAAGCGCTCCCATTCTTCTACAAATTATTTTTTTATTTATGGAATTTAGGCATCTAAGCTTCAGCCCGGGATAGGGGAAGGGAAAAGATTCGGAAAGGTATCGGCCAGGGCCTATGTTGAACGTGCCATCCTGGTATTTGCCTGGTGTAACTGAGGAAAAACTGTGGTAAAACCTCAGTCAGGATGGTCGGTCCGCTGCTTAGATCGAGCCAACGACCTCCCGAAGGCTACGCCAACGCTCTACCACTGAGCTACGGCGGCTCGGTAACGATTCTTCAATGACGATAACAATGACGAAGTCTCCAGATTCCGTTAATAGCATCTCGCACTAATATTAATTCTTATAAAATAGATTGCCAGATAGGCCTAACGATATTAATTTGAAAAAATAATTTTTAAAAATAGTTTGGCAACACTGGCATCCAGGATGCTTGGGAACGGGGACACTCACAGTACTTTTCTATTGTGTTGGATAATGTTTATGCCAAGTTTGGTGCAGATCGGACTAACTGAATGGAAACAATTTGAAAACTTGAATTTTAGGAAATGAGTTTGCAACACTGACCTACTGCACTAATCAAGACTGTTTTTACGGCTCTCAGCTAGTCTAGCCAAGACCTTCACAACGACACCTTAACCATCTTTTTACACCTTGTGGTTCCTCAAATTTATTTTTTGGGCACAATAAGACAGAAGGACGGATAGACGGACTGAATGGGATTATAGGGTTCTCTTTTGTTAGCTATGCTTTCAAGGGACTTAAAACTAGAAAGAATTGGCGCACAATGTAAAAAAATAGTACAAAAGAACTTTACTACATCACAGAAATCTTATAATAATTTATAGGAATATCTCTCTTAAAGGTCATTTAAAATTATACATTAAATATCAACATATTTTGTTGATGAAAATATGTCAGGTTCTAAAGGCTATGTATGGTATATCCGCATTCTTACAAAAACATTGACATCTGAGCTAATAGTAAAAGGCACCATGGTTAACTTGAAAACAAGTTTTATGTACTATCACTGACAAGTTTTTCTAAAGTGCGATACCTTATTTTAATTTTAGCATCGCTAGGTGGATTCTTGTTGTTTTAAGCAGTACTTGAAGTGGCTTTAGAGGAGGTAACGGTATGGAACAAACGTTAGTAATAAAGAGCAAAACGAATGACGATAGTAAGGCCTACATGATAATCAATTACCATTTCGAAATATTAGCGGTAAGAGTGCCAAATTTAATTAATTTCATTAAAATATAATATAATATATAGGACCTAATTTAGACAAAGTGGAAACATTACAAGTTTTAATGGAGTTAAACGGAAACTCGGGAAAATTTTCTGGATACTATTGTAGGTTATGGTTTTCTGTCTCTCTCTCTCTCTCTCTCTCTCTCTCTCTCTCTCTATATATATATATATATATATATATATATATATATATATATATATATATGGCCGGGAAACCGGGAAACCGGGACTGTCGCCCCAAAAGGCTTCTGCCACTAACTGGGAGGAGACACCTTAATTACTCTTGCTGAGACTTAAGGGAACCGACCGGGGTAGACGCCTAATGTCCAATCCATACATTCACGTCGTGGGGCCTGTTAGTACCCAAGCAACTGCTTGGCGAACGAACATGGATGGGCTGAGTAGAATTGTTCGGTAGTTTAGGGTATTTTAATAATTCATGAGGGACCCCCTATGGCGAGCTAACAAGCTTTTTGAGAGAGTATGTATGTATATATATATATATATATATATATATATATATATATATATATATATTTACATCCGTTTACCATTATGGAATCCTTGACAGGCTGTATGTTTGTGGGACCCACCATTGATAATTATGTATAATTATATATAAAAGCGTATATTAGACTTAGAAATTATCGTTATCAACGCTATTTACTTCGATTTTAGAAAATCCAATTTTTTACCCTCCCTATTCATGCAATAGTCAATGTGAATCCCCTTTACTATTTTACCATTGCGAGACCCATATACGAATTTTTCATACTATCATTATGAAACCTTTCTATGTTCAGTCGTACCAACCTTTGTGTTTCATGTCAGTACTTCGAAACATGATGGTATCAGGAAGCGATAAATGAAAAATTGAGGGGTGTAAAAGCATTTTATAATTTTTTCCTGCATATTATTTTTCAAAATGTTATACCCAGCTGCCGTGGCTCAGTGGTAGAGCATTGGCTTAGCAATGGGGAGAACGCGGGTTCAAACCCGGGTCCGGACATCCTGACTGAGGTTTTCCCTGGTTTCCCTCGGTCACACGAGGCAAATGCTGGGATGGTACGAGAGAATTACATGCAACATTCATTTACATCAAGATATCATTAATGGTACCGGTAATCCAGTTGTGTAAAAATAAAGGAAAAATAATCAATTACCACTACTGGGAATGAAAGCAGGATCCCCGATTCCGGACGAGTGATCTACAAGTAAGTCAACGAGGTCTTTATGTGAAGGAAACTAGCGTCCAATTCTTTCCTGTTACACAATTCCGGGAAGGCTTTCTCCATTAAAAAAGATTTTTGAATTAAGTCTCCACTTGTAGTCGATTCTCTTTACTTTCCACTCAGCTGAAGCAAAAAGGAATTCTGAAGTACACAGAACTTGGTCGTGGCTGTAGTAGCTTAATTGTAGAGCACTAGGCAGGCAACTGGGAGATCTGGGTTCAGCATTTGTAGCAGAAGAAATGTAATGTTTTGTAATAGAATTAAAACGCTTCAGCTTAGTTCGTGGAAACGTGCTCATCAAGACACCCCATGCAGATACAGATGCTTATCAGAATAATGGAAACACCTGTAGTTGGAAACACGTCAGATGTATGGGTTGGCAGTGGTGTCGTGGCGACCGCAGCGCCGGACTGTTGGTGCTGGTGTGTTAGGTCGGTCTCCATACTACGTCAGGCGTCGTGGAACAGGAGTGTGCAGTGGCTGCAGCAGACGGAGGTAGTGTAAAATGGGAGACCTCTCAGAGTTTCAAAGAGGGCAAATTGTTGGTGCGCGGTTATGTGGAGTGAGTGTGACGGCAGTGGCTAGTGTGTTAGGTGTGTCGCCAGGGACAGTGTCGAAGGTGATGACGGCCTACACAACACACGGGAAAACCACATCGGGGAAGCGGAACAGTGGGCGGAAGAAAAGCATCAGTGACGGGGCACGCAGGTATTAAAGCGCATTATCACGCGGAACCGTCATGCCACTGCGGCGCAAGTGACGGAGGAACTCAATCAGCACCTCCCCCAACCTGTTTCGACAATCACAGTCCGCCGCGAATTACATGACATGAACTTACGGGGTCGTGTTGCACGGGCCAAACCTCTCATCAGGGACCAGAACGCTTTAGCACGCCGCAAATGGTGCCGCGACCATGCAACTTGGACCGTTGACGACTGGAAACGTGTGATATGGTCGGATGAGTCACCATTCACCCTATTCCAAACCACGGGCCGTGTTTATGTGTGGAGAACGCCCAAAGAAGCGTATGATCTGCAGTGTCTCCGCCCAACTGTGAAACATGGCGGCGGCACGGTGATGCTGTGGGCCGCAATATCATGGTTTTCATTGGGTCCTGTGGTCACACTTCGCGGACGCATCACTGCCAACGATTATGTCGCAATTTTAGGAGACCACTTGCATCCTATGGTCCGGATGTTGTTCCCGGACAATGACGCCATATTCCAGGATGATAATGCACCCATTCACACAGCTGGAGTTGTTGCAGCGTGGTTTGAGGAACATCGGGATGAAGTTCAACA
>JAGDQP010030615.1:0-22493 GCA_022664845.1 Lepisma saccharinum | reverse complement strand
GTTGTATACGCGAGTTTTTAATGACGGGACACGAAACTGTAACAATGATACCAAGTCTGTTCAGTCTAAGCCATTTTGAATTATTTTCCTAAGAAATAATAGATCAGAAATCTACATCTTTGCTCTAATGAACAAAAGCATAGTACATTTTCTCTAATGTAGAAACTTTGTTAAATTTTCTTCCATTCTTATTACAAATTCTAGAATTTTAAAAGCTTCATTTGTAATATTTTTTATGTGACTGTTAAACGTTAATTTCATATCAAACGTGACACCAAGATTTTTTAACTACGTCGGGCCTACTTATGAATTTAACAATTACATCTATAAATCGTTTATTTGTACTGAATGATAAAACTTCGTATTAATTGCAAGTTGATTGATAACGCACCAGTTAGTAAAGTTGCCTAAACTATGCTGTAGTTTTATGACATTTTCATGGAATTAGTTTTAGCATATATGTGTGAGGTCATCCGCAAATAGCACTTTTTCATTATCTGGTAAGAATTGCGGTAGGTAATTAATGAACAAGAGGAATAACTACGGTCCAAGATTCGAGCCTTGCGGAACTCATGAGATTTGTGTTCCTTAAATAGAACATACTGTCTGCGATTAGTTAGATAAGAGCACATGAACCTAATCAAAGATAGAGAGAAGTGATGGTGATTTAATTAACCTAGTAATACATTGTGATTAAGTCTGTCAAAGACCTTTTCGAAGTCGATATAAATAGCATCGACTCGCTTTCCTTTGTCCAACGAGTCTTCAATAGAATATGTAACAATTGTAAGGTTCGTTACAGTGAATTTTTGTGAAACAATGCCATGTTGTTTAGTTGAGATAATTGCCTTCAAATGATTAATAATTCGTTGATATACAATTAGAATTTTGCAAAGATTGGTAAGATTGTTATAGGCTTGTGGTTGGTAAATTCTCGTCGTGTTTGTTTTAGGTATAGGTCAAACTAAAGCAGATTTCCACTTGTTATGGGAAAATGCATGTTTTAGTGCCAAGTTGAACGCAATCAATAGGGAATATTTAAATTTATCAGTACATCCTTTCACTATATACGTCGGTATACCATAAGATCTACTGTCGTTTTGAATTTTAGATCTTTGACAGCCTTTCTTATTTCGTTCAAATGTATTTGATCAACAGACAGTATTCAGATTTCTTCGTAACCCCTAGAATTACTATCAAATGTTACTATTAAATTTAATTACTATTAAAAAGAATTACTATTAAAAATGTTCCTATCAACTAGCTTCGGACAAAAAATAATAACAATCAACTACACAACTATCTCTATAAAATATATTTTTCGAGTTTCACATACATTGAGTTAAATTTGCTTCATTTATGGTAAATTATGAAATAAATTATTATGCTAAATTATGGTAATATCTTCCCCACGTTCTGCGTACCTAATCCCTGCACCTCACTCTCCGGAAGAGAAAGAAGAAGAAGGAAAGGGAAAAGAGAGAGACAAGGAGCTCTCTCTCACACACACATACACAAATCGAGCTGTCGTAGCTCAGTAGTAGAGCTCAGGAGTAGAGAGGCCGGTGTAAGGTAGGCAGAGAGTGGCGAAGGTATTGGCCAGGGCCTTTCATAATTTATAATTCCAGCATCGCAATTGCAGATGCATCATAATAACGAAATCCGAATTCTGAGTCTTTGAATCTGCAACCAAAATCGGACGAATCCATTGGATCGGATATCCGAAACACCGAAGATCCGAGTTTCGGATATCTGGATCCTTTTGGAACCGGATCTGGCCATCCATACTCAACAGATTTCGAATTACATAAAAATGTTGCTGAAATTCATTTTGTTGCTGGCTTTTATCCCATCCTCAAAACAGCCACTTCGTTATTGAGACTTTGTTAATTGACTCCACGTGAAGTCGGTGAAGCTACAGCAATTGTATTTTCATTATCAGGAAAGACCCAAACAGTAACTGATTAGAGCTTACCACGATGGCTCAAGGTTAGAGCGCTCACCTCTGGAGCTCGGGTTTGTCGGTTCAAACCCTCCTCGTGCCATGTGGGCTTTGTAGTGAACAAACACCGTGTGCGTGGGTTTTCTCGGGGTTCTCCCGTTTCCTCCGACTTTCCTCTTTCCACCAATAATTTCATTATTATCCATCTGGTCTGAGCCTGAGTTGTCTAAAGGTCTTCAAAAATTATATTCAAAGTACGTGATTACAGCACAATAATTTATCAAGATGCGAGCTCTTTCTTGATTTCGAAATGAGTTTGTGCGTTAATGTAAATGCTTTAATGTTTATTATCAGTATAGAATTATGTAATATGAATAATCCACTTTTTCTTTTTCATGTCAATGTTTTTTATTTTCTTTTTATTTGAGATCACCAACATTTCATTTCTTATCTCTCGTGTAAACATACACTGTATTATTACACTGACAAGGTTAAAAGATTGATATTTGCACCAATTTGCTTCCGACCGGGTGATTGTCAATTTTTCTGTATTAATTTCAATGTTTACCTAACACAAGGTCCTTGGGCAAAAAAGGAATTACATCTGTTATTTCGAACTCAATAAATTCCTCAATAAAAATCTTCATATGTATGGGGTGCCTTGACTTCGTAACCAGCTACTTAGGCTAAAATAGTGTTAAGGTGTGAGGAGTAGTCTATATACGCAAAGAATTGACGTGCCGCGGTGGTGTAATGAACAGCATACCTGGATGGCAACTGGGAGATCCGGGTTCGGATCCCGGTCGCGCCGGTTGTCAATTTGTCTGTATTCATTGCAATGTTTACCTAACACAAGGTTCTTGTGCCGACCGGGTAGCCGTGCGGTCTGCGACTGTTGGCCAACGACTCGTAGGTCCCGGGTTCGAGTCCTGGCATGGGCATGGGTGTGGATTTTAATGGCTAAAGACCGAATCGTGACGTGCCGAAATCCAAAGTTACTAGACTGGCCCATATATAATATAGTTTACCAAAGTTTTACAAGGTTCTTGTAAAAAAAGGAATTACAACCCTGGATAATTACGCCTAAAATTATAGAACGGGTTGGGGATCCAGCCCGAACCCCTAAATACGTACGTCCATGAGTACTTCCATATCGCTCAATATAATTGTCTTTCGGTATTTTCATACTGTGCGGTATTTCAATATTATTCGGTATATTGATATCGTTCGGTATTGCCGGTATTACGGTATCGTTCGGTATATCGATAATTGTCGGTATCCGAAACACCGAAAGTCGGTATGAAAAATCTCAATACCGAACACCGCTAATATGCACCCAAATTATTTTACTGATTATCCTTTTCCGTCAATACGAATATTGTTGAAAATATTGGTAGATCTTTTCATTTTCATTAACATTTAATACGTAGGCTTTAACTTAAGTTTTTCACGTCTGAGAACTTTTACTTTAAGAGGGAGAGTTTACATGTTTGCTTTTCACGATGTGGGAAATTATTCTTATATAAGTTTCATAATGTAATCTTGTCATTACTACGATCTACTATTTTCCTGTTTTGCTTATTTCCTCCCTTATTTTTTAGCGTTCTCAGTTGACTTATTCTGTAGGTATTCCCCTTTTTTACATTTTCCCACAAACCTAGTAACCAAGTGGCCAAGTCATTCGTTTTCGTTTAATTTCTGAGTACTATAGACGATCTTCTAGGAATTCTTCTCCGCTGAGGTGAAATTCTTTATCCAGGACTGAGATGAGTAAACGTCGTGTTGGGGAATGGGAATATTCTGCAGTTTCCTTTTCATTCGTCACAATCAGCGGTGACTGATATTTCCCACAGGTCTTCTTCATCTCACCTTGAGAAGCGAAGCGGGACTTTGCCAACTCATCTAATACGGAGAATTGACGTCCTGTTCCGTGAAAATATCGCATCGTCAAGCTAGAGTAGCTTTTGTGTAAGCATTTGTCATTTAGAACCATGTTCTTGTTCTTACCTGCTACAGTATTTTGTTAGGGCGTGTAAAGTAACTTACCTGATGTACTAAATATTGCTAGGTTGATAAGGAGCAATTATAATTAGTTCTTGGTGTAGTGCTTTCTTTATTTTTAAGAACTATTCTCAAATGTTAGTTTTAGCATTTTATAATTTAGAATACTAAGTTGGATGTTAGATATGTAAATTAACTCTGTCTTTTTTAAGTTGTCTTATTATTTTCAGTAGTGATACATTTTCGTTCGTCTGTCTGTAACAAATGCTAGCACGGAGAAACTAACTTCATAATTTTGAAAGCATCGACATCGATGTACTTTGTCATTTTAATATAGTGACACTGCTCTGGTACCATACGCAATTTTATGACTAAGGATGATGTAAACTCAATTTTCAAGATTTAAAATAGAAACAGTAAAATCTCAAGTCAAGAGTGATGACAGAGTGATCGACATTTATTTTTTCTCTCCTTATCTACGTTCATTTAACATTCCTTGTATGTTCATGGTAGTAGTAAGATATCCGTGCTTTCTTTCTTCTTTTTTTCAGGTTAATTAACTTCTTGTTTCAACTACCAACTTAATTAATTAGCGTTGCTGCTGCTGCTTATTTGATATTTAATTAACAGCTCAGTCGTCGTGGTATCTGAGCCGAGTTACCAACAAATTGTTCCGACCGTGTTTTTAAGAAATCGAGTTAATCCGACTTTAGTTCACAATTCTGTGTAGTTTCTATACCGTAGTGAATAAAAGACAAACATTTAGTTCAAGGATACCTTTTTTATTTTGTCGCATAGGTCAGTGTACGCAGTACTTGAATTTTAGTATCTGTAATACACAACTAATAATAGTTGTTGTAAGCTTTAAATATTCTTTCTGGTGTGAATGGAAGGTGGAAATTATTTTTAAAATAAGGAATGAAATGATAAACCACCTTATCATGTCTTACATTTTGAAGGTCATCCTTTACAGTTGTACTTGAAGTGAGAGCAGTATGAATATTAAGTTTGCAATGCATGACTGCAATCGGTCGTCTGTACCCTTTAGTATTTCTTTCTCGTTTCCCGTGCGTGGTTACATGTTAGTTCACAAATAATTTAATGATGTTCGGAATCATCTTGGTTACGCTTTGTGTCTGACTTGCTGGAATCATCTGATTGGGATGTGATTGGGTTCGTATTTATCATCGACAATATGACACCGTAATTATAAGACCGTTGTAATTCTTTGATACTTTTTAAAAACATTGTGTATGCCAATATTAAACCCAAAAAAGTTACTAGTACTGCGATCTTAATATATATGGTGTAGTAAAAAGTAATCCATTATTTCTGCGTGACATTGAAGGCTTGACTTACCATAGTTAGAATGATCCGAGTTAGGTCACATATGCGCCGTTTTGTTCGATAACGTGTTGCCATTTGGAAGGTAATATCATGATGCCTCTCTCATAGAAGCCCTTGTCCCTATTGGCAAAAAATTGAGACAGTCGATTTTCACAAGCCTCTCTTGAAGCGAATTTTTCACCAGCAAACGTGTTCGCCATGGACAGGAACAGATGGTAATCACTCGGTGCCAGGTCCGGACTATAAGGTGGATGCATAAGAACCTCCCAACCAAGCTCCCGGAGCTTCTGGCGAGTCACTATCGATGTGTGTGGCCTGGCGTTGTCCTGGTGGAACACAATGCCTCTCCTATTGGCCAAAGCTGGCCGCTTCTGGGCGATTGCTGCCTTCAGACGGTCCAATTGTTGACAGTATAGTTCCGAGTTAAGGGTTTGGCCGTAGGGGAGCAGCTCATAGTAGATAATTCCCTGCCAATCCCACCAAACACACAGCAAAACCTTCCTGGCCGTCAATCCTGGCTTGGGCACCGTTTGCGCCGGCGCACCGCGCTTCGACCACGACCGTTTTCGCGTGACGTTGTCGTAAGTGATCCACTTTTCATCACCAGTCACCAACCGCTTCAGAAATGGGTCGCTTTTGTTGCGATTCAGCAGCGATTCGCAGATGGAAATTCGGTCCATGAGGTTTTTTTGCGTTAACTCGTGTGGCACCCATACATCAAGCTTCTTTGTGTATCCAGCCTTATGCAAATGGTTCCACACGGTTTTTTGTGCAATGTTTAGCTCTTGGGCAATCGAAACAGTGCTTACATGACGGTCGGACGCGACAATGTCCATGATTTTATCGACATTTTCGACACTTGGCCTTCCAGTGCGTGGTACATCTTTGACGTCAAAATTACCGGAACGGAATCGACGAAACCAAAATTGCGCGTGATTGGCTGTTACAGTATCAGGACCATAAACACTATTCACATTTGCAGCCGCCTGGCTTGCGTTTTCGCCTTTATCGAAGAAAAACTGTAAAATATAGCGTATTTTCTCTTTGCTAGTGTCCATTTTGACGCGCGCTCACACAACACTGAGTCAACTCATCACAACTATCTGAACAGTGTTTGTAGTACGCAATCTCATCGTTTGAACGCCATCTCGTTGAACCCGATCGGACTTATACAACGCGAGATACAGATCACTGAAGCCATCTATTGGCAAAATAGTGGATTACTTTTTACTACACCAGATAAGTCAACGGTGATTTTAAGAATTCCAAGCGAGAGTGGAACTCCACATTTTGCATATATTTACCTGGTAGCTGTGGTCCAAGGGCAAATCCTACCTATCCAATTTTTGCTGAAAACAGTGTGACGATGGGAGAATTAGACATTAACCTTTATTCTCAGTCGACTTCTACACTTCGTTTTTTTTATAGTCTATATAATACCCCCAAGCCCATGTAAGGTAGTGTAGTTATCACTCTTTGTTACAGTGTCCCTGGAACAAAACAAACTAACTTTTGGTTTGAACTATTGTTTTATTTAAATGTTGACAAGGTAAATACTGGATACTAGTATGAAATGGAGTCGGTGATGATTCAGGACTAAGGTCATATTATCGCTGATGGGTTATATTATCGATATGACAGAAGAAGAGGTAGAGAAAAATGGAAGTTTGATGTGAACGGTAAACCGATCATAAAATATGAGATATCTCTAGTCAAACAAGTTTTGACAATATATATATCTTGCGATGAAGGTTGTATTTTACTTTTTAAGTAAATTAAGAAATTATGAAGTCATTGATTTTAATATGTGTTTGCTTTTCTTCTAAATATATAGAAGCTGTATTAGCAATAGTGGAATGTCTAACAATGTAAACATACTTTGTGACATTCTTGCATGGAAGAAGGCAACAGCATTTAACTCTATTTCATATAAATTTGGGATTCGTGAATTGAATTTAACGTTGAGTACGTTGAAGTATCTGGGAGATAAAGTCTATTAAAGTCTTACCACGAAATAAATTTGTTGCATTAAGTTATACGATTACTTTTGAGCTTGCCATTTACTATCATTATTGCTGACATTTTCGAGTAAAATCTTATTTCGTACAGAGAAGATGCCTTATCATAAAGATATTCATACTGGCAAGGAGGGTAATCTAACTCGCAGGAAAGGGTTAGGAACAAACGTTATATAGGGCAGTCTGGTAGTGAGACTGCTGAACGTACCTCGCCTGACGGGGAGTTGTTAGATATGGCACTACAGTGTGGTGGGCATGAAATTTTTTCCACAGATAAAGTTCATATGCATATAAAAAATATATTGATAGTAATGATGCCATTGGAGTAACTTTTGCAGATATGAGGGTAGGTTCTAAAGTAAAGCCAAAGATATATTTCCAGGTTAAAGAATATGAATACACTTCACGTAATCGTGATAAGACTGACTCTGCTAGGTCAGTTGAAGCTACTTGAAGCTTAGAAAATATCGAAATGACAGCAAATTTAAGTCAGAACCATGGTAGTCATGAGAACTAACGACGTGTAAGAAAGTTAAAAATTCATGAGAGAAGAATCTCATTTTGAGAAACAAATAGGTGATAATGGTAAATAATCATGTACAATCTCAGATGACTGATGTAAAGGATGTAGATATGGATAGATTTATGCGTAATAAGATTGATCATGAGAGAAATATTTTAACACCTATTTTTGATTTGGAAGTGAGCACTTCTAGTGAGGTGGAGTCTGAAGGAAGTGGTACGATATCTGATAAAGGTCGAGTTGATGTTGGTAGGAGTCCTAGAAATAATCTAGAGAATGGAGTTGGTTTTGAATCTGATCTAAGTACTGATCTACCCTCTGAAGGGGTTATATTCTAGTGAAGGGAATAGGTCACGTGGTAGAGATATTGGTAAACAGCAATGTGATAATGATAATGCATCAAGTCAATATGGTGTTATGCATTCGGTTACACGAACTTATGAAGATTCTCAAGTATTCAAGATGCAACAATGTTCTATAGCAAGCTTATCTAATGATAATTTGAATATTTTTAGAGCTTCAAGTAATTTAAAGGAGGAAATATTTCAGGAGTTGGATAAACTGTCAAAAAGCATGAAAAATGATCTTCGAATAAATAATTTGAGTATCCAATCTAGTATGGATAAAAGGTTGATTGATATGATTTCGTTTAATGAAGTTGAGTTCAATAGATTACATAATAGGTTGGATGAACTTGAGTATACTTTTCCATTGATGCAACAAAACATTGTTAGGCTAGAAAGTGAAGTTCTTGACATTAAGCAAACTTTTGGAACAAATACAAAGGAAGTAAATGAGATTTTAGTCAATTTTGGCAAGCGTTTAGATATTATTGAGAGGAAATTACAGGAGAAAAAGGAATTTATGTAATTTTCAAGGTCATAATCGTTCGTCTATTAATAGACAGGCAAATGAAAAATCGTGCTGGAATAGAAATAATTCCAGGTCGAGTAGTAGTAGTACTGAACATGAAAGAGATAAATCGGAAAATAAATCTTGTCATAGATCAGCACAGTCATCAGAACGTTGGATGTATAAGTTAGCAGATAGATCATGAATTAAGGAGTCGTAATGAGCTGGAATTGAAGAGACATAAACCTAAATTTTTGCAGGATATTCCGCAGTGGTTGGGAACTCCAGGCGAGAATAATCCCTTGGATTATTTAGAACATCTCACGTCATATTTTAGTTGTTTGCGTTTGACATAGAGACAATTAATGCATTTGATAAGCAATTCTATGGTGAGGTGAGCAGGTGGATGGTTTACACTTCATCGAGAGCAAATGCGTACGTATGCAGATTATTTTATCTTATTTCTGCAATATTATTGTGGTAATAAACAAATAAAGGAGCAAAGGCGTAGAATAAAAAACACGAAATTAGAGTGGTCGAAAGAAAATTCTTTTGAACAGCAAATAGTGTTAGTTGTATCTAAACTAAAGAATATTGACAGTTACATCTCAGAATCAGAAATTATTAACATACTTATTATGATGCTACCCATTCGCATGCAACGTGAACTGGCAGCTGTTATATTTGATCATGTAATTAACTTGTTAGAATACATACGTAAGATAGATGAGTTGTTATTGAAATCAGAAGGTAATGGTGTTCAGGGCAAATATAATTATGGGAATAGATATACATCTAGTACAACAGGAGTTGCTCGTGGTTTTAATAACAGACCTAATTATGCTAATTTTCAAGCTTGTAAGGAAAAGGGCCGTTATCAGGATACTACTCGTAAGGAAAAAATAAATTTGTCAGCAGGTTACAACAGATGAAATGAGTTCTAATCATAGCAAAAAGTTAAACAAAGCACTATTAATCCAGAACAAGTACAGGATGGGTCGAATCAACTAATTTCTCATGAGAGAGATAAGGAGATGGAAAGTGGTGATCTCTCTCTGCAAAGTAGTTCCAATTCAGAAAATGATATTTGTACAACCTTTTTAGATTCTGACAAAAGCAGTAAGCAGTAATAGTCAACTTTTGAATCATATTCTAGTGAACATTGGTGAGGTTTCAACAACAGCTTTGGTTGGTGCTGGAGTATAATGTTCTCTTATGTCAAAGCAATTGTTGCAGAGAATCCAAGAACATCACAAAACTGCCAGACTCGATAAGATTGGTGCTACGCATATACTACTGAAGTCAGTTGATCATTACCATATTAAACTTAAAGGTAAAATCAGTGCTAATATTATAGTTAATGGTTACCTTATTTTATGTGATTTTTGGTGATCAATGGTTGTCCATATGAGATACTACTTGGACAAAATTTTCTAGAAAATTTTGAATTCCTTATGATGGATTATAGAACGAAAAGGCTGACATGGAAATTTAGAAATGGTATTGAACGAGTAAATGACGATGTTAGGAAACTTAGCAAATGTGATAATAAGTCAATGTAGTAAGACAACAGACAAACGCGAGGTCTTTAGATCTTACTGTTGACAACACTATAGATGTTGAGAAAGAAACAAAACAGATAATTTTATTAGCAAGCGATGGTAAACCAGCTTCAGACTTAGTGCAAAAGGATGATACGATAAGAGGATTCAACAGGGCGTTCAGAAATGAACAATCAAAATTAAAATCACCAAAACGAGCAATAACAGGTGCTAATTCAGCTGCAACCATCCAGGTGGATAACCTAACTTCAAAGGCTAGAGACTTATTTCACCAGAAGAAGAATGAAGAAGCTCAATGTCAATGTATTATGGCACGAGTGATTTTGGAAAAGGATCATATGAACATAGATGAATTTCCAGATCTTGGTAAGGTTCATGGAAAAGTGGTGTGCATGTTAAATGGATTTGATTCAGATGAATTATTTCAAAGTGATGATAAGACAAGTGACATCTGAAGAAAGAAACTTCGTCTATTTGCCATGTCCAAATATCCTTGTTTCTATTGCAACAACTGGGAGCATTATGTAAGGTAGTGTAGTTATCACTCTTTGTTACATTGTCCCTTTAACAAAGCTGAAACTAACTTTTGGTTTGAACTGTTGTTTTATTTAAATGTTGACAAGGTAAATACTGGATACTAATATGAAATGGAGTCGGTGATGATTCAGGACTAAGGTCATATTATTGCTGATGGGTGATATTAGCAATAAGACAGAAGAGGTGGTAGAGAAAAATGGAAGTTTGATGTGAACGGTAAACCGATCATAAAATATGAGAGGTTATCTCTAGTCAAACAAGTTTTGACAATTTATATATCTTGCGATGAAGGTTGTATTTTACTTTTCAAGTAAATTAAGAAATTATAAAATAATTGATTTTAATATGTGTTTGCTTTTCTTCTAAATATATAGAAGCTGTATTAGCAATAGTGGAATGTCTAACAATGTAAACATACTTGCATGGAAGAAGGAACAGCATTTAATTCTATCTCATATAAATTTGAGATTCGTCAACTGAATTTAACGTTGAGTACGTTGAAGTATCTGGGAGATACTAAAGTCTTACCACGAAATAAATTCGTTGCATTAAGTTATACGATTACTTTTGAGCTAGCCATTTATTAGCATTATTGCTGACATTTTCGAGTAAAATCTTATTTCGTACAGAGAAGATGCCTTATCATAAAGATATTCATACTCGCAAGGAGGGTAATCTAACTCGCAGGAAAAGGGTTAGGAACAAACGTTATATAGGGCAGTCTGGTAGTGAGACTGCTGAATGTACCTCGCCCGACAGGGTGTTGTCACACCCAGTTGTAATTCTTGCCAGATCTAATGCTCCAGTGCTATGCTGCGAATCAGTGTGTGTAGTAGAAATGAATTTTAAGCAGAGCATTACGATTTGATGAATATGTCGAGAACGGTGCAGGTCCTAACGCAACTTTGCTATGCAGTATACTATGATTAGGTATTGGAGGAGGCAGATATTCTAAATGTCATTAGTTTTACGTACCATTATTAAATTACAAGTTACTGATATACTTCTTGTTCAAATTTTATTTTCTTGCGTGCATAAGACCCTCCCCAAAATTTGGAAGCTAAGTTTAGCGAAAGTAGAGGGATTTTATTTTCGATAATTACGTTTAATAAAAGCAAACTGTTCTTGTTGAGTTAAAAAAAAAGTAAGGAAGAAAAGAAACGTTAAATATGAATGATGTGTTAAATCTGTTCTGTGTACGATTTACTTCTCTAAAGTAATTGGAGCTGACTAATGTGTTGCAAGTTTGTCGGGCCTTTCAAGTTCAGAAAGAGAGAGAGAGAGAGAGTCTGATCTGATCACTTCTTTCCTTCGTTGGTCTGGTATTGACTCTAAAGCACGTTTGTTTGAGGAATTATGTTAATATGTTTCCAGATGCTTGTTTTCGTTTCACTGAACGTTTTGAAATCTGTTGTTTCAACTTGTTTCTGTTTAAACCGTTCGTTTTCTTACTTTCTTTTCAGTAAATAATTCTAAGAGGAGTAAGAAAGATAGAAGTGTGGCAAATGTTATTGTTGTTGGTTGTTAAAAGGGAATTTGTCTTCGTTCAGTAGAGACTAGAATGCCGTGCACAAGAGCTTGTTTTCCCTAGTTTCGTTAACCTTTCCATGTCAGCAAGTAACAAGCATTTCCTCCCCATATCCAACAAATGTGGACAACAACAAAATTCTGAAGAGAGAGAGTCTGGCGAGAATCCAGCTTTAAATTATTTCGTGTCAGTGAGCGTTAAAAGCCAGGGCTTTGCGCACCCTTTCTCGCACTGTTTAATTAACAACTGTGCTATGTCCAATAACTCGTCTCCCCCACTGGTACCATTGCTGCTGTTTATGTATCGACGGTACGCACAACCTATGGAAGAGAAAGTTTGGGAAGGGAATTTAAATTTTAACAAGATATTATTCTGACTCCACAAAAAAATGTACGTACCCGCAAAGAGCAGCTTTAAAAAAGAGGGGGAAAAGCACTGCCCACTAAAGTATACGTTTCATTCACTGTTTCGAATTAACTGCCTAGTATGGAATACGTCTGTTAACTTAGTTTTCGACGTACTGTAATAATTAGTAGATGCTCGAATTCGTTATAAGGAATTTAAAATTGAAGTTCGTTAAGAGAGAAAGACGGAAAATTTCTTGGTTGATAGGGGAATGAATTCTGACCTCTCATTTACTGAGTTTTAGTTCCTCTCACTCCAGCTGTCCTTCTTTTTAAATTGTGAAACTTTTTCAACATATTTATTGTGAAGAACTGAAATTTCATCTTCCAATTAAATTTTCTATCGTTATGTAATCTATGAACCACGTACTACTTTAATATCAGAATTGACTGTCTTCAGTCAATATGATCTTGCGTTGCTTTGTGATCCTTTCTGTAAGTAATACACTTACGTTTAACACGTAAATCCGTAACCCAAAATCTTGATCACTTTTCCGTACCCCTACTGCACAGGAGATGATTTTTTTTACTGCACACCTAGTTTTCATTTTTTTTATTAACAATTAAATTTTAAATTATTTAATATCTTACCCGACTGTAGGACTGTATCTTGTTTCTTTGTCAAAAATGAAGCGCACAGATGTTTTGACATTAAGTGAAATACGACACTGTCGAAAAACCAATGTTGTGTAATGCATTAGTATGTTTCAAAACCTTTTTCGTCAGACTTGTGGCCGAGTTCAGTAATACCGAATCGTGGAGGCACGGGGAGACGAAACGGAATGTAGGCCTACTAGTAATTTTTGCAGAATGGATGCGAGCGACGAGAAAGAGGTCAAGATGTTTACTCATCAAGATAAGTAGATGGAATCACGACGCATTACAAACTTCGTAAGCTTTCGGACATTACAAAACCGAGAGGAAGTGGAACACGACACCCGTGAGTTCGTAGCTAGTATCTGTCGATATATCTTGCGTCATTAATGCAGATCAAAGTGGTATCACCACAGAACTGTCTTCGACGCATACTTTGACGTCAAAAAGTACGAGGAGTGTCGAATGCATTGCGCAGAAGGTGATGTCTTTGACATATTCGTTCACTGTACTTCCAGCGTTCAGGGCAGATGCTTGCTTACTTATTTGTTTGTTTCGAAATAGTATGTAGTGCTCGCGGAACCAAGCGACGAATTCCCGAACATGTTTCACTGTGACACTCCAGATATGTTCCTTGCATGTGACCAATCGCATATCATGACGAAAGACCTGCCTGCAGAAATGAATGTTACCAGATATAGACTATTGCTCGTCGATTCATGCGGCGCATTGAAAAAACTTCACGCGGCGATGACGGCCCTACTGCCAGGTGGCAAAACAATGGAGGTTGCTAATATTCTCTCAGGCGTTACATCATGTACAACTACTGGACCTCTTCTTCATGATTTTAAGACATTCTATCGTTAAACCCACTCCCACGTATTCGTAATTGCACATAAGATAGATTTCGTTCTGTACTGTTGGGATAATATTTCGCCCATTCTCGAGTTTTCGTACAACCAATTTAAAGCCTTTTGTACCGTACTTGTGGTCTCTTGGGCTCACTCCTGTGCAATGGTGCTTCCCACACCACGTCGTCCGAATATGCATTGAGTGTAACAGCTCGTCATTCATCAAGTGTAGTTAATTATGGGTCCACCGTGGAATTCGAAATCACGACCTTATGGTCCGTAGTCCCGTTCCTCATTGGGCCATACGCTACCACTGCAACAATCGCTAGTCATGCTTCTGTCTACTTTTTTCACACCTAATCATCTTAACCTTTTTCTCGTCGCCCGCATCCATTCCGTTTCGTCTTCAGCTCGCCGAACCTTCCACAACAATCTTTACCGTGTCATTTATTTCCACGCCGGATTGCTTCATTTACATTGTTAGAAGCTGCGTGCTAGATTAGGACGAAAATCATTGACTGTTTTTCTTTCTTACACCAACTCCTTCGTTTTAGTGGGGGAGGGATCAAATGCAGTAGATTTGAGATTATATGGTTCTTGTTCCAGAGAAAGAGACATCACTTTAGATTGGTAAAACAGTTTGGATTAAATTAAACGTAAAGAAAATGGTAATTGGAACAAATGAAACCAGCCAAAATCAAAATTAGAAGCAAAAAGTAGAACACCTATCCAGCTCTTAAGTATTTGGAAAGTACCATAAGTGAAGAAGATACCATGGATGAAAAAGAAACAATGGCAAGAACAACAATGTTGAAAAAGACATTCATTAAGAAGAAACTGTTGTGTGTACCGATAAACATAGACGGGATAAATATTAAAGACATACTTTGTATGGTGTATAGACTTGTATGGGATTGAAACGTGGATTCGAAGAAAAAGGGAAAGATTCAAGCCTTGGAAATGTGCACATGGAGTAGAATGGACATAGAAGATAATAATGAGGAAATGCTGAAGAGAGTAGGCGAGAGACGAACAATACTTGAGACTAGTGTTGTAAAAACATGTTTGTTTTTTCTGTGAAGTTTTTTTATGTCTTTTTTTTTCACACAGCAAGTGATCATGCTTTACGTTGCAGATAATCAATGTAATCAGCAGGATTGGAGTTAAGGTTTTCAGACGTTCATCCCAATTTACTTTGCTTTGTTTCCTTGCAGACTGACGAGGCAAAATTATGGGATTATTTATAAATTCATACGTTCACGACATATTGCTGTACTTCCTATATCTTCACGCTGACAAACATAAGGAATGGACTGAAGTTATTTGGTATAGTCTGTAGTAAAATACTAATAAACCTCCAGGAAACTGAAGAAATATTTTGAATTATAGGAAGAATTTAAGTTCCTAGAGATAATACATCTTCGCAGACATCTTTACTATAAAGTGAAAAATTATGAATTCTTACCCAAATATGCTCTCATCCCCTATATACAATACATTAATTTCTAATTACGGTATTATTCAAGGAAGATATGTATTTTTGATCATAATTAATGTCCGCAAAAATCAATTATCTTTAGCTCAAAATCCCGGGAAATAACCTGCTTCTGTTCAAGGGCAGAGATATGTGTTTGTGTTTACTAGTACATTGTTTCTGAAAGTGAATTTAATTGGTTACTTTGGCTCAGGCCAGATGGATGATGAGATGAATTGGTGAAATGAAGGAAGTGGGAGAAAACTGGTGAACCCCGAGTAAACCCACGCACACAGTGTTTCCCCCACAAAGCACACATGTCATGAGCACTTGAGCAGGGATCGATCCGACTACCCCTAGCGCCACAGGTGAGCGCTCTACCAATTGAGCCACCGCGGCGCCACTAGTACATTGTGTTTCACTATAAAAACATTGGGCATTATTCCTTCATGCTCCGGGCTCCAAGGCTCGTCCCATACTATGAAAATATATACAGATAGAGACAGTGTAACAAACATATTTTTGTTATATGCATGTTTCAAAAGCGTTGCATAATTGTAAACAAGCAAAGTAGAAATAGGGGATAGATTCATGGATTTTATGCATGCCTAAAAAGCATGGGCGCACTCACATAGGTTATTGACCTCCTTGAGGTTATTGACCCCCACGTAAGTTTACTGCTATTATGACGTAGGCTAGAGGTTATTGACCTAACCTAAAAGTTATTTACCGTTCTAGATTTTCCGATGCTCATTTCTGAATTTATTTACTGGCACGTGGTATCAGTAGACTAATGCTCCGGCCACGCTGCTGAAGGCTAGAGTGACCTAAAGGTTATTGAACGTTCTGTATATTTGATACCTTTTATTTTCTTCTTAGGACATGCTATAACATGAACTTTCTTTACACACCTTTTATTTTTGTCTCGGAACATGAACTTTCTGGAATTTCGATAGAAAGGTCTTCGTTTTTGGCCACACAAAACTTTGGATATCGAGAATTTTTATGATGGATCGGACATTTTCAGTAACACGTTGTAAATGTAACTAAATTTCGCCATATTGTGCTCGAAAGTTCAATGATTACATGAGGGCATTCTTTGATCTAGCTTTTTTTAGAAGATTTTAGTAAACACGATTACTATTTTTTCTTTGTTTTTGGTGCTCGAGAGCCATGTGATGTCATGTCCGTGCGAGAACGTCCAATGATTACGTAACTTACTGGTATTCGTGGAACACACTAGAATATACATATAATTACTTTTACCGTATGGATAACTTTTAAATAATTAAAAATGGGGTTGGTCCCTCCTTTGGCTACGTATCTGCTGTTAAGTTTTGCCCCCTTTTGTTGCTGGTGCTAATTGTATTCATATTAGTTAACTTTGATAAAAATAACAAAATATTTTAAAGCATAAAGTGGGCACAGGCCCTTTTCTGGGCACGACACTGGTTTTAAGTTTACACCCCCCTTCGATTTGATTCTATTTGTATTAATAATAGTTAACTTTAATAAAAGGGGAAAATAAAATTTTAATTTTGGAAGCATAAAGTGGAAGCAACCCCCGTTTTCTGGGTACGCCACTGGTGCCCTGCATTTTCTAGGTTTGTTTTAGGGTTTGAAATTAGATTAATTATGTATTTTGTAAGCTAAACCTATGTAGAAGACATGTAAGCATTTTATTAGGATGAAGGACCCCGTCCGTGCTGTTAATAAAATATAGTTTACCCTGTTGTCTAATGCGTCTCTTAAATAATTTATAAATAACCTAAAAATAAGAAAATTTAGAATATGAAGGAAATGGATAAGAAATAAGTTAGAATGCACTGTGTACTGACACCTAATGAAAAATAGTAAATGGTAATTGTGAAAAAGGTAATGGTTTATTATTATTGGAATCATAAGTTTAAACGTTACCTGAATTCTTGTTCTTCACTGGAGATGTTGAAGATTATGTCTGTTTCACTGTGGAATTCAAACTGAAACACGGTAAAACTTCTTTTCCTTCTTAGTGCAGAAGGAAAGGAAATTTTATTGATATGATGTTATTTATACTTGAAAGGGGTGATTGGCCTGACCTAAATAAATATTTGTTTCTTCTGAGAGTTCATTGCTCGTGTGGCCTTGAGGCTGTAGAGGAGGAAATACTTTGTATGATATTGATAACTAAAGGTAAATGACTTGAATGTCTATAGAGTTCATTACCCCTTTCCTTTGCAGGGATGACCTCAAAAAGGAATAGAGCTTGAGTGAAATTTTATGTTTTTGAAAATTGCAATATGCTGTTTTGAGTAAACACATTAGGAACGAATTACTTAAAATATGTGAAAGCTGAATGTTTTCGATATCTAACACGTTACTTCCTATTGATGAATTTTGAGATACTTGTAATTGTCAAAATGAGAGTAAGATTGGCGTGTGTTAATGCTAGGAGAGAGCATAACTTGATTCTAATTCCGTTTTGATGCTATGTAGGAATGTGCATGTGATCGATCTCTTATGATTGCATTTCAGATGGGAATGCATAAAATAATTGAAAGCTGATGTCAACTGTCAATGAAAATGATCAATGTAGATTTCAGTAAAAATACTTTTGAAATTCCTTAACCTTGTATAAGCTAAAAATTAAAATACGGTACTTCTATGGAGAGCTTCAGTCTCTTAATATAAAAGAGGCTCATTTTGAATATGAGATATCACTATTTGTGGTATGTAAAGTGTTTTCCGATTTTACCTTGTCTCAGTTTTTATTTTTCTGAAGTTGAAGATTCAGCGTGTGACTACTCTATTTTGAAGTTAAAGTTGAAAATTACATCTGGTAAGTTTGATTCTATTTCTAATAGTCTAGATAACTTTTATGAATTGATGCATCATAGAAAAAAATCATAGACTTTAGTATACAAATATCATGTAGTTCACTTATAGCTCACTAATAGTTAAAACGTATGAGTCATAACCTAGTGCTGAGCCGTCCTAGTTCAGTGGCAGAGCGTTCGCGTAGCATTTGGGAGGTACCGGGTCGCATCCCATTGGTTGACCATTTTTTCTTAGGTTTTTATACGGTTACACTAGGAAAATGCACGGACACCTTAAAAATAGGCCGCCTTGAGAATTTCTTTGCCCTCCCTTATATAGGCCTGAACCTTAGATGCCTAAAGGCGATAAATAAAAATTAAATTCATAGCTCGGTGATAGCATCCGGCACCGGTTCGGATAAGTTTTTCAGGATGGGGGACTGAGCCGCCGTAACTCAATGATAGAGCGTTTGCTTAACATTTCTGAGATTTTTGGTTGGATTATATTGGCTGACCATCTTATTTCAGGTTTTTGTCTGTAACACCAGACAAATGGGGGGATTGCACCTTCAGAATAGGTCTTGGCGGACACCTTGGGATATCCTTTTTTTCCTCCTTTATCCTGGCCTAAGCCTTAGATGCCTAAATACCCTAAATAAAATTTTAATTCAAATTTAAATTAATAGTTCGGTGATAGCATTCGGCACCAGTTGTGATTATAGATTTTCAGGATGGGGGACTGAGCTGCTGTAGCTCAGTGATAGAACGTTTGCATAGCATTTGGAAGGTTCCGGGTTGAATTTTAAGGGCTGACGATTCTAAGGGTTTTCTGTTACACCACGCAAATGTGGTGATTGTACCTTGAAAGTAGGCCCTGGCAGACACCTTGGAAAATCCTTTTTCCTCCCCTATCATGACCTGAAACCTTAAATGCGTAAGGGATATAAATAAAATTTAAATTTATAGCTCAGTGATAGGCAGTTGGTAATTCAAATATAATTTTAACCCGCGGAGTGGTCGTACTTATTAGTTTAGTATTATTGTACTGTGTGATTTGAACGGGGCTTAGGTTAAGAAGGTTTTAATATGAAAGTAAACCAAGTTAGAGGACCGTTGGGCTCTTGAGTTAGAGAAGAAACACATTTTGTTTACTTTTGATTCACAATTGTTCTGATCAGTTTAATTTTACGGTAGTGCATGATTTGAATGGCGCTCAGGGTGGGAAGGTGTTAAATTGGAAGCGAATTAAATTGAAGGTTTGGTGTGGGTGAGGAGACAGACTTGGGTCCATATTTCATGTTTTGTTCACTTTTGATTCACATTCTGTATTTAAGTCAGGGCGTTGGTCCCGTGAGTTAGAATTTAAAGGAAATCATATTTTGTTTACTTTTCATTCATAATCTGTACTAATGAAATTAATTCTATGGTACTCCGTGTGCCAACGAGGTAAGTTGAGGGCCTCGAGTGATTTAGGAAAATATATGAAATATAATATTGGGGTCCCCAGTAGCACACATACATTGAAAATATACATTGTGAATGTACTGAATTGTTCGTCTGTTTAACATTTTCTTAACGTTGAATAATGATACAGAATAAGAAACAGATTTAAAGCATATTACTACGGTCCCTCATTAGCACATACATTGAAAATACCTAGATTCAACGTAATTTTAACGTTGGTAATGTACTCCATGATCGCCAGTTAAATAATTTATTTCGCGTTGAATAATGGTTGGAAAGAAACATAATAAAAGTATATTAAAAGGTCCTCAGTAGCTCAATAAAGTACGTGTTTCAACTGGCTACTCAACTAAATTTTGGGTGCAGTAATGCTTCTTTAATAGGGAGGTCGTGTTTTAGTTGTGTACCTAAGGACATGGTAATTATTATATGGGAATGTAGACTTTCTCTTATAGAAAAAGTTTCTTTACAATAAAAGCCGTGTTTCAATTGATTACTTAACTATGAGTGACATAAAGAGAGATCGTGTTTAAGAGGGCTCCTAGCTCCAACCCCCTTTTAAAAATTTTTCAAAATATTTCAAAAACTAATAGCACTATAAAAAATGTAAGAACATAGTCCACTAGAGCTTACAAATGACTATCAAATACAATGGACAGCGATCTCAAGGTCTTGTCCATTGATGAGTGATACGTTTTCAAAGATTATGACGTAATTATTTAATAAAAGTCTCAGTACTAACCAATGGACAAGATTTCGAGATCGCTGTCCTTTGTATTTCATAGTAATTTGTAAGTTCTAGTACGCTATGTTCTTACATTTTTGATAGTGGTCTTAGTTTTTGAAATATGTTGAAAAATGTTAAAAATGTGGGGGTTGGAGCGAGGAGCCCTCTTAAAGTGGCTATTTAGGGACGTAATTTTAAAGAGGCAGTGTTTATTTTTAGGGCAGATTTTATTTGAAGGAGGACAATACTAAATTTATATTAGTATTTTACCGTATTGTTATTATAAGGCTCCGCCCCGCCCTCAAGTGTTATGAGCACGTTTACCCTTACGCAACCGCTGCCGGACCGCGTTGAAGCTGACAAACGTGCATACATACACGTGACCGGACCGCTGTTACCGAAACCTCCATATGTGTAAAAGCCGGTACCTCTACTCTGACGCCGGCTGACTGTGGAAATACTTTGAATTCGCACATTTACTTTCCGGTGTAGATCCAGAATCATGGGTCGGTATTAGCATAGAGGGTAGCAGTGACGTGAATGGGAAAGACGTCTACACTGATGTACTTACCATACTCATACTATAACAAACTATTCTTAAATCAAGTGCCTTGATACTAAATGTTCTTCAAAACTATCCTAACTCTAAACTTCTCCATGCGGTAACTTAATATTTTGACAATAACGTGACCGGGAATAATATATAATTATTGAATGAAACTATCCTATTCTAGGGGCCACGGTGGCTCGTCGATCCAGGTGGTCGTGCGGGCTCTTGCGGTAGTCTAGCGACTCCAGGATCGCGGGTTCTAATCCCGCCTCGGGCATGGATGTGATTTTAACTGCGTTGTCCATAAGTAGGTTAAGAAAGATAAACGAAAAATAAATGATCCCAATCGTGTAAATAAACGCAATGTACTATGGAAGTTAAATAAACGAGATTTTAAAAAAGTGGCTCAGTTGGTAGAGCGCTCACCTCTGGTGCTATGGGTCGTCGGATCGATCCCGGCTCATCCCATGTGGGCTTTGTGGTGTACAAATACCGTCTGCGTGGGTTTTCTCGGTGTGCTCCCGTTTCCTCCCACATTCTTTATTCCATAAGTGCCTTTGTAAACATGATGCATAAGAAAAGAATTATTGAATGGGCATTAGATACTTCTCCCATTGTCCGATCCTATGTTCAAATATCTGATCTCGTCTAACCATACGTGACCTACCAGGTGCATGCATAAGTAGTTTCTGGTTTACCTAAGAGCGAAAAGTACGCAGCGTATTCATTTGACACATACATCATTTTGTTCGTCTGACATTAAACTACAAACACACACAAGTTGAGTCCGCAAAACACCAGCGTCTTTGTTTTATCGTTCAGTGATCATGTCGAAGTTCGTGCCTGAAAAAGAACATTTGCGGGACGCATTGCTTTTCTTACTTAATCAAAAGAAAAAGGCTGTTGAAAGTCATCGTGTGCTGGTAGAAACATGGTGAACACGCTCCATGGATTAGAATATGTGAGACATGGTTTCGACAATTTAAAAGTGGTGATTTCATTGTGAAAGACAGTGCGTGCTCTGGTAGACCACAAAAGTGCGAAACGAGCAATTGCAGACGCTATTGGAGGATGACCGAACTCAAACTCAACAGCAATTGGCAAAAGCATTAAATGTGTCACAAGAAACAATCAGCAGACGTTTACGAGCAATGGGGAAGATCAATAAACTGGGTAAATGGGTCCCACACGATTTGAATGAACGTCAAATGGAAAATCGCAGTCACTTGTGAAATGCTGCTTCAACGTCACGAGAGAAAATCCTTTTTGTATCGAATTGTGACGGGTGACGAAAAATGGATTTATTTTGAAAACCCGAAGCGGA
>JAGDQP010030614.1:8197-22494 GCA_022664845.1 Lepisma saccharinum | reverse complement strand
TATATATATATATATATATATATATATATATATATACGAAGCCTTGTCAAAAAAAACACTTCCTTTGTGAGAATGATGACAATAGTTACTTAGAAAGCAGGAAACCAATCACATATTGAGTGGTTATCGTCGCTGACTGCTGATCTTGGGGTCCCGGGTTCAATTCCTGGCTCTGCCAAGGGATTTTTTCCAAAGCGAGTGGGTCTGGGAACAGGAGACCAACTCCTCCCTCCGTGAGAGGCTACATCCAGTATTGGATTGAATATGGCTGTGAATTATTAATATATATTGTATATCAAGTATATATATACATATATGCAAATATCTGGCAGCAGTTTGTTTTCCATTGTTTTTGGATGATGTCAGCAAGCCTGGCAGATACGTAGCGTTGGTTGTTTGCTAAGATTTTTTTTTTAAATACTGCCACATATTGTTTTTTGTCAAAATGAAAAACGCACTAAACTCGTTTTCAACTTATAGCTCCATAGTTGAAGCACAGCTTTTTTTCTTTTTGGTGTGTATTTATATTAACAGAAATATATTTTTGCATAATACAAAAGCCCTCTTAAGTTACTAAAAAAAGTGTGATGACACTCGTGGTTTATTTGAAAATACACTTTCACTAACACTTTTTTTATTTGTTTCTATATATTTAATTTTTCTTTATTAAAGTTAAAAATAGATTAAGTAAAAGGTAAAGTAAATTTGAAGAACCCTGAGTATTATCTACGTAAGAATAATACATTTAAATTACGTACCATCATTCTGTAAATAAGCCAGTAAAATGTGTAATAGATCAGACATCAAGTATTTTTTTTTTCAAAATCAATAGGACAATAGGTCCGATAATCATCAGTAACTCCTTTTACACATATGAAATAGACTTCAAATCAAATGAAGGAAAACATACATACTTTACTGGATGATCTATCCAGCTTATCGATTCTTCTGCAGTACATATTCAGTTCTTCAAATAATTAAGCAGATCCGCTCATCTCGGTCGTAAAACAGTTATTTCGTATAATTATTATGAATAACAAACTCAGCAATCCGTGCTCCTAAGATATGAACTGACAACAAAACAAAAACTATAATATTACCAATCTGGAATGCTCGATTCCGATTTTCCAAGTTTTATAGAAAGCACATAAAGTAATTAGTACTCGCATTACTGCATTTCATCCCTCCTTCCTAAAAATGAAAGAAAGGCGAAGGTGAAAAGCGCACAAAACTAAAACAAATCACTTCCACCATATAGTACAGATAATGTACCATTTTAAATTCATATTGCTTCATATGAGACATTGTATAAAAACGTTAACAAATCAACACAATTGACATGAAATCGACGTAGAATTATAAATACAAAATAATGCATCCAATATGTAGTCCAGATATAGCACCTTATCTCAATTTAGTACATGTATTCCAGAATTAAATGATATGCCCAATTCAGCTGAAATAGCTTGAAATCATACATAAACATTGTTCTAAATAATGTACCAATCAATAAAAAATGTTTTAATTCCATATTCAGTTCAAGAATACTGTTCATTTTGTAAACATAGATTAATTAGGTTTTCTTTGTTGTGACCAACCATTGCGTTCATAATTGACCAAAAGTCACAACCTTGACTATCTTTGGTCATGTATATTTATCTTGTAAATAAGTAAACCAACCAGAAGTCGTCAAATCCAAAGTATATCCTTTATCCGGAACCCAAATAATCAGTACCAACATTACCAGAAGCAGTCATAAATAATTCAACATATTGCTTGCCTGATCGTAATTAGCTTCCTCTATAAACTTTTTGATATTATGCTTTTGCTTGTTGAAGTTCCGATTCATTAGCCTATGTGCAAATCCCTGATCGCTAACCCGTTGCCTAATTTCCAGATCGGTTTCGTATTCTGTAATTTCCTTAGCTAACTCAACCGGATCTTTCCGTTTGTTTTTCTTTCTTATAAAGTACGTTGAGGAATGGCAGATTATAACTACTGGGTTATCTGGTTCTGTTGTTGTTGCTTCAGATTTCAGGGATGACGGTGCTGATGTAGATTCAGTTTCAACAGTATCGGCAAACTTAATTTCCGACTTAGTCATATTAGCAGTCTAATTACATATAGTAACATCCCTTCCAAAGTGTTCTGCTTACTCATTACCTTGTCAGATGTTTTTGGAAATGAGGTAATCTACAAAAGTAATTGTTTTTGACCATCCACCAGTGTTAGTAATTGTTTCTCCAGATCATTTGAAAAAATCAAGTTAGATTCATTTACTTGATTAATAGGTGTATCGACTACATTATTATTATCTTGTAGAACATTGTTAGATTCTGTTGTATCAGTTTGAATACCAATGTCATTAGTTTGTTTGAAAAATATCTTATACCAATTGGAAAGTAACTTATCTAATGTTGATCGACCAAATACGACGTTTTGCATATTGAAAGAAAATATGTGAAATAATATAGGTACAGCCTACAGAGTTGAGTTGATAATGTAATTCTATCTCAGCAGTCCTGATAAAATCTAAAGTTGACCAAATAAGGATTTCTTAGACGCATCTGATTTGAAAGAGTTAATCAAATTCAACGCAGCCAAAGTGGACCAAGACATAAAGTTTACATACATCCCAGAATGAATAGACTAATTGATTCTCGTACTGCGAATGAGTGGTTCCGGTTGATCATTATTAAAATTGACGTTTAAACAATCATCCACAAAAATTGTTGTTAAATCAGGAACTTTATCAGATTTTTGTTGCGAAGTAGTTTCGATTAAATTAGGTGGCTTAAATTGCCTTTGTTTTTTAAAACAAACGTTCTGCCAATATCCAACCTTCCTGCAGAACCTGCAGCTATAAGTAATAGCAGGACATTTATGATTACCTGAATGACTTTTTCCGCAAATGTAACAGATGTGTCCTTGATTAGAATCCGATTACGGTCTATGGAATTGCTTGTTTGTTCAAGATTGAAGATTAGATCTTAGTTGGAAACAGTCGTTGTCGTATATTGGTTTAGCGTGAAAACATTTTGCATCCCGCTGTACTTGTTCTTTAACTTGTAGAGTGTTGATTGTGTGTTGCAGCGTTAGTTTTGGATTTACTAACAAACGTTTCCTAGTACTTTCATCGAACACTCCAATTGGTCACGTACTAAATCATCTACGCTGTCCCCGAAGTTACACTTTTAAGTTTGCTTTTTTAAACTGTACTACAAAATCACGAGCTGGCTGAAATTCGCTTTGCTTTATGCTGTGAAATTTGTAACGCTCAACTATCATGTTGGTTTTCGATTCAAAGTCTTCAATTAGTTTTTCTGCAATTGAATCAAAAGTTTGATCCTTGACTGTGTCTGGAGCTACTAGATCCCGTAGTAAACTCTATACACTGTGTCCGATTGATGAAACAAACAACATGGTTTTCTTTTGCGCCGCTATTTTCCATGTTTCGCAATATGCGGAAAATTCCTCTAGATAAACTATAATTGCCATCGTGTCCGGATCGAAACGTTCAAATGTACTCTGTGTTGAGTTACTCATGGCTTCTAAGAATGCGCCAAATAATGTAAATTTAAAGAGTATAGTAATAGTAGCAGTATAGTACAATACAGACCGTTATGACTTCAAAACCTTTAATGTAATTTTGCAGTTGTGTGGCTAGTATATTAGAATGATACCCTAAGTATAATCTACGTAAGAATAATACATTTGAATTACTTACCATCATTCTGTAAATAAGCCAGCAAGATGTGTAATAGATCAGACATAAAGTATTTTTTTTCTTCTCCTCAAAATCAATAGAACAATAGCTCCGATAACCATCAGTAACTCCTTTTACACATATAAAATAGACTTCAAATCAAATGATGGAAAACATACATACTTTACTGGATGATCTATCCAGCTTATCGATTCTCCTGCAGTGCATATTCCGGTTCTTCAAATAATTAAGCAGATCCGCTCATCTCGGTCGTAAAACAGTTATTTCGTATAATTATTATGAATAACAAACTCAACTATCCCTGCTCCTAAGATATGAACTGACAACAAAACAAGAACTATAATATTAACAATCTGGAATGCACGATTCCGATTTTTTAAGTTTTATAGAATGCACATAGAATAAATAGTAGTCACATACTGCAAAAGGAGGCTCAAGTTTGACATTAGTGCAATTACACTTACAAAAAGTACTGGTAAGAACACTATTATCTTCCTGTTTAGAGATTTATTTAGCCCTGTTTATTTGAAACATTTTGCTTAGTTTTTTGTCTTGCAAGTAACACTAGGCGATGTATATACCTTTTTAAAGCAGTATAGAAACTGAGTTCATCTATCAAAGAGTAGGTGCAATAGCCAAGTGGTGTGAGAGAAATTGACAGGAGCTTTGTGTACAATTCCGTGCAGTAGGTCACTTATAAATATCTAGTGCTAGTTCCCATGCGTTACTGCTTACTATGGAGATAGGTTGTCATGTGACGCTGTTAGCTACTCTTCGTTTTAGGGTAATTAGCATAAACTTGGGGGGGAATCGGCATAAATTTCGAGATGAAAAGCTAATTGCGTGGGTGTGAATGCAACATACATGTTAATCACGTGTACATAAACATGTGCCATACAACACCTCAAAGTAAAAAGTATTTTTGTCTTTGTATACTAACATGAAAAGTAATAAAAAAATAGCAGGTGTTTCAGAGGTGCTTATTACCCCGGGTCTGGGTATTAAGCACACACACTTGAGACGTGCATGTCTTAACAAGCACAGTATCATTAGGGTATGAAGGCCTTATAATCCAGTATGAAGGTCTGCACCAGTACACAGGTTGGTGGATGTTGGATAACACAATAGAACGAAATAAAATACAGACATACATAGGAACAAACACTTCACATTAAAGTAGGGTTACCACTTTTTTCTTTTCGGATTTCCGGACATCTTTTACATTTGATGCATGGAGTTCCTGATATAAACTGTTTGGATAATAAACTTAAATGGAAGTAGGTCCTATCTTTCAGTAATGTACTTCACTTTTTGACATGTTAAGTATTAAGTTTCAATAACGGAGTACTACTAATTTTAGAATGAAATTCAAAAACTAATAACGTACGAGGTAATTGTTTACGTAACCTGTCTTTCTATGAAAACAATGTAACGTAACAGAACGTAGCTCACGTAACTTCGGGAAATCTATCTTACATTGCGGTATCATAAAATGAAGTCTCTCTAAATTTAGCACATTTCGTACAGTGTAACCTATTTACTGCAGGGATTCTGAAAGGGTGTGTCGCGAAAATCTACAAGCATCATTATATTAAAATGGAAAATATAAGTGTATACAAACGAGACATATGTATTAAATATTTTACTGATATTGTCATTAACCTGAGTGTTAGCCATTAGAAAAGTATGAAAGTGTACTTCAAATAACAGTAGTAAACAATATGTAGTCAATACTTGCACTATTTCTACAATTCAGTGGGAAACACGTGCTTGTTTGTTTGTGTACATTTGTTCAATACAGGACAGAAATGCAGATGAGAACACCCCTAATTCTTGTTCCCCAAAAGAAGTCACTCTCACTTCTTATATTTTATGTTGGCCATGGCGGAGAAGCTTTATTCGCTCAAATGAATTGTTAGAAAACCGGCTTAGTTTACTTACTTACTTACTTATCCGTCTCCTTGGCCGTAGTCGTTCCTTCGTCTCCTCAATCCTTGCCTTCCATTGTTCTCTCTCCTTTGCGATCCTTCTCCATCCACGCACTCCAAGTAGTCCTTTCGCATCTTTTTGGACTTGATCTTCCCTTTTGGTTCTCGGTCTTCCTTTCCTTCTGCTTCCTTCGAACCTTCCACTTATCACTTTATTTGGTATTCTTTGATTTTCATCCTTGCAACATGTCCCACCGATTGTAGTCTTTTTATTCGTGCATAATTCGATATTGCGATGTCTTCATATAATTCGTATATTTCCGCATTGTATATTTTCTCCATTGATCTCCTTCAGTTGGCCCATATATTATTCTTAACACTTTCCTTTCAATTATGTTTATTTGCTATATAGCAACTCCAGTAAAAGCCCAGTTTTCGCATCCATATGTTAATATCGGTCTTATCAAAGTTTTGTATAGCATAGCTTTTTGTTTGCAGTTTATATTTCGATTTTTCAACACTGTTAATATTGTATAATATGCTTTATTGGCTGCATGTATCCTACTTCTAATTTCATCCATTTCCTAATTGTTTTCAGCCAATATTATTCCTAGGTATTTAAATTTTTGTACCTCCTCAATCTTATACTCCCCGTCTTCTATCGTCTTTTCTGCTTCTCTCTTCCGCCATGTTTGTATTATTTTTTTCTTCATTGATTTTCTGTCGTACTTCTTTACTTTTGCTCTCTATTTAATCAAATGTTTTAATTGTTTCACTTCTGGTGCGTCCAATTATACCTATGTCATCCGCGTATCCTGTGATTTGAACTAACTTGTTTTGTAATACTCAGTTTGTTTCTACTTTTAACTGTCATATTAGAAATTCTAAAACAAAATTAAATAACCTTGAGGCTAGTCCGTCTCCTTGTTTTAGCCCTTTTGTTATTTGGAATGGTTCATTAAGTTCGCTCTTAATTTTCACATATGTCGTTACGTTTTCCATTGTTGTTGCTACAAGCGACACTATTTTCTGCGTGTAGCCAAAATATTCAATATTTTCATTATTTTTTCTTCTTTTACAGAGTCATATGCTTATTGATAGTCTACGCAGATCTGGTGAGTTTCTATTTCGTTTTCGGAGCATTTTTCCAAGATCTGTTTCATGACAAATATTTGGTCTTTAGTCGATCTTCCTTTCCTAAATCCCGATTGATATTCCTATAGAATACTATCAGCCATTAGTTCCATTCTTTCCTTCAATATGCCGGTAAATACTTTATATGCACTACACAGTAAAGATATTCACGTATAATTGTTACAGTCCATTTTGTCGCCGTTTTGTATACGAGACATACTATATTTTTTTCTCAAATCTGGGATTCCTTCTTCCGCCGACATCTTTGCTAACAGTTGCTGGAATAGCTCTTTAGTTTCCCTTCCTCCATATTTTATTAATTCAGCTGGTATATTATCATACCCTGCTGCTTTTCCAATTTCTAGTTTTTGTATGCTCCTCTTGACCTCTTCTGTTGTGGATATATCTGTTATACATTCTATATCTTCCGTCCCATTGTAATTTGTATCTGTTGTTCATTTCTTCTTCCTGATCCTGTTCTTGTGGGTTCAGTAAGGTTTGGAAGTATTCTCGCCATCTTTCTTTTATCCTTGTATCGTCCCCTATAATTTTACCTTTCTTATTTTTACACATTGTCGTTTGCGCAGTGAATCCTCTCCTTATTTTCTTGATTTCTTTGTATTCTTCTACCGTTCTAATCTCTCTCTTATATTTTCTTCTATGTGTGAAATTTCTTGTCTTGTCCATTCTCTTTTCTTCTTTCTGCGTATTCTGTTTACTTCCTTATTCATCCTATCAATTTCATCTTTCTTGTAGTCCTATTGAAAAAATCCCTGTACACTTTTCTCTGTACTATTTCTTCACATTCTTCATCGAACCAGCTATTTTTCTTCTTTAGTGTTACTTTCCCTATCGTTATTCCTGCTGCTGTTATTATAATCTTCTTCATTCCATTCCACATGGGTTCTACTTTATTTACATTTTCACATCCTGTTGATCCTTGCTGTTCTTTATTCCTTATTGCTTTTCGTACTTCTTCAGGATATTTTTTTCTCACTTCAAAATATATATTTCGTAATACTATGCCTCTCTTTTTTAGTTGAATTCTACACCTAAATTTAATTCTTACTAGGTAATGGTCTATCCTCCGTCCGCGCCTCCCTTACTTCTGACGTCTATTATACATCTTGCATATTTTCTGTTAACTACAACATGATCAGCTTGGCTGTGTATTTTACCATCGGGTGAATGCCAAGCTATTTTGTGGATATCTTTGTGTTGAAAGGTTGTAGAGCTAACTATTGCATTGTGGCTAGATGCAAACTGTATTACTCGCTGTCCCTTATTTGATTTCTGATGTAGGTTTCGTTTCCCAATTGTTTCTTCATATAGCTCTTCTTTTCCAGTTCGTGCATTTAGGTCTCCTAGCACAATTTTTACATCATACTGAGGTAGGGATTCGTATATTTGTGTAAGTCTCGCAGAATTTATCTTTACCATTTCTTCTGCCTCTTCTGTTGGAGAGTAGACATTCAGTGTCGATACATTATTAAATCTTGTTCTTAGTCTGATGTAGCATCTCATTAAAAGGTTTAAACTCAGTTATATTACCTTTCATTGATCGTTCTACTATAAAGGCAATACCTGCTTCTTTCTCCTCTTGTTTTTTTCCCCGCTGCTCAATATTGTAAATTTTTTAATATCCCAAACATTGTTATCATTCCATCTTGTTTCATGGATTGCTGCTATTTTCAGTATTCCTTTAGTTGTTGTAGTAGCATTTTCAATGTGCCGGCCTTTCTGAGTGTTAGTACATTCCACGTTCCTATATCCCAGTCCATATTCATGCGCCGTGCGAAACTCTTTGTACTTCTGTCCTTCATCGGAGGCAAATTTTGAGGTTTTAACCCGCTGTATATTTAACGGTGTGGATTGGTTTACCCTACGCCCAACCCCCAACTTGGACGACCAGGAGTGTTCTGTCGGGGTCCTCTTCCCCTAGGCTTTACGGATCCATCTATCAACCGCAAGGCAGCGGTGATTTTCTGTCAGGGTTGTCTCCCCTAGTCGAATTGTCCGCGACTGCTTATTCGTCAGATTTATTTGCTTATTTCGCAGCTGGCCCTCATGTCTGGGGGCCTTTCTACTATCTGCAACCCGTGAACACACCCAGTCGCAGTCGGCATTGCGCGGCCTAATTGACCCGGGAACCGGTGTAGTTTAGATGGGGCATATTGTGATAACACTCACAAGGTACATTCGCGAACTGCTTGATATTAGTGTAACATAGAACAAAATGCAAAGTTCTGCTGGGTCCAGTGTGTATTATACTAATTTTAGCAGTCGATAGCGGTATTTGCATAGATTTGAGACTTCATAAATTAGGAATTCCATCGTAACGGGTGTTACGCTTGAACAGATTTAAACGTAAGTATTCATAATTAATGAAGAAATATTGTGAATTATGACACCACTGTTACAAAACACTTATCGAGGCTTAATTTTCCTTCAAATTAGAAACTGTTTTCACTTTTTAATTTCCTTGCATTATAAAAAAAAAAGCGTAACGGGTGTTATTCGCTCAAGATCCATTCGCGAAGTGCCTGATAGATATTGGTAAAGTATTGAAAAAGAATGATTGTCCTGTTGCATTCATTATTTTTTATATTACTTTAAGGCTTATAAATAGACTCTGTTTCAGTAATTTCCTAGGAAGGCATTTGCACTAGTTCTTTATCCTCTTAAGATTGCAGTGATGGTGGAGTCTTCAAGTTTCTTGATAAAACTAAAATATTGCTTTCAATCTCTCTTTCTCCATCATGTACTGCATGTGTTGAAGACAGTACTTCAATCTAAAGCCTCTAAAACTTTATTTGAGTCGATTTTCATTGTAGAAAATACAGATACACGTGCACAGTGCCACACAACCACTAATTACATATCACTATTGTACGATCATAAAAGTAAAGCAATACTTTGAAGTCGAACATCCTTCTACCATACTAACATATCAACAACTTCTACTGCAGGAACTTGCTACTATTACGGCTTGCCTGTCTCGAACAGACCACGTCTCCTTTTTTGATATTGCAAGGAAATTGAATGGTAGAAAAAGTTTCGAATTAGAAGAAAAATTAATATGAGTATGTTCCTTGTAATAGTGATGTCATAGTGCAAACTATTTCATTAGTGATATTTATGTTTGAATGTGTTCGAGCGTAACACCTGTTACGATGGATTCCTGATTTGTGAAGACTCGTAAATATGCAGATTACCATTAAGAGGCGCTTAGTACAATAGACATAATAGACCAGCAGAATTTCGCATTTATTCAATATCTGTCAGGCATTTCGCGACTGTACCTTGTGAGAATTTTGTTTTGCCAAAATCCATAATTGAAGTGGTGTTTTTTCCCCAAATTTCAGCATCAAAGTTCGACTATCAGAAGTTCAGCCAGCTCTAATGGTAGATGTTTTGTGTCTTCATTAGTAGCGGGAAAAGGACTGTTGACCCCTTTAAAATTAAATCTAAATTAATTTGTGGCCTATAGACATATCTGACTCAGACTGTCTTACAGACTAAAGGTAGGATAAGATCAAAATGTACTGTATCGGCAAACCGTTGATCGCGAGCTATCGGTAGTTCGCGTAAAATTAACTTTCTGGCCAGCTAGTAGAGTTTATCAATCAACTTTCATTCTTTCTTTGGTAGCTCAACACACATTTCCATATTTGGAGAGTAGCTCTTTGGTCGGGAAGTTTGCCGACACTTGCTGAACAAAAATACCACAGTCTTATCTATCTACATAAATAAATGTTTATTTCAATTGTTCCAAAGCGGGCCACTTCAAAATCATGCGTGTGACGCTGCCTCATGCTCCGTGTGTGTAGTGGCGGGTTAAAGAAACTAAATTGTGAAAATATGATAAAATTTCACTGTGAAGGAATTCTCACGAAATAAAGAACTGAGGTTTATGGAACAAAGCGTATTCCCGGACATTTAACTTTCGAATCCGGACCCCGGACAGATGTCTCGATTCCCGGACGGGTGGTAACCCTACAGTAAAGGCCTTAATACAGCACAGGCTCAGTCCAGGATAGGGTGTAGGAGAGGATGTTGGAAGGTAGTAGGCCAGTTTGTAGGTACAGTTTCAGTATTTACCTGGTGTGACAGGAAAATCCCTGGAGAAACCTGTGAGGGCGAATGGCCACTGACACTTCATCAATTCCATTCTCTCTGGTATCCACAACAGTCCTACTAACCTCATTTTTTCACAATGTTTTTTCTGATGCTAAACAAAAGGTTCATCGTGCCTTAATATCGCACATCACTTTCCTTTTATATGGCCAATGGCACGGAATTTACTGAAAATATAAGGAAGGCGCCTCTGAGGAGAGTTTTCCTCATCTGCATTAGTGTGTTTCTACGTCAACCTAATTTGTTGAAACATTTATATACACCAGTACAGTCAATGAATTTGTGGACTGGCACCTAGAATTTAGCCAACCAGTAGAACCCAGATGTCGTCATGCTTGCTGTGCTCGGCGTAAACGTCCACACACACATACACTGACACAGTCACTTACACAAATCCACACTGACCTTAAAAATAGTCACCGTTGGCAGCGATGCACGTCTGCCAACGTTCGTAGAGCCGTTGAAAACATGTTTAAAAAATGTTGGCGTTAGCAGTCATCTCTCGTAGGGCATCCTTTGTGGCAGTGATGATCGGCTCGGGAGAATGAAAGCGACGTCTACGTGAGTTAGCTTTCAAGTGGGGAAAGAGATCGAAATGGCATGATGCGAGATCAGGTGAGTATGTAGGATGTGGCAAAACGGTAATCTGCTAGCTTGCCAGTTCCTCCTGGACAACGACAGGGCGATGTGCAGGAGCGTTGTCGTGCAGCAACATCCAGTTCTTTCTGCGCCAGAGTTCAGGACGCTTACGACGTATTGACTCGCGTAGGTGGCGAAGAATCTCCTTGTAGCAAGTCTTGTTGACAGTTGCTCCTTGTGGGATGAATTCCATGTAGACAATTCCCTGCGAGTCAAAAAACAGTTCAAGCATTACTTTCCCTTGTGACCTGTCTTGTCTCGAGTTTTTGCGTTTTGGAGATGATGGCGATTTTCAGATGGCTGCTTGTCTCGTTAGGTGTGGATCGTACAGAAAATATTATGTTTCATCTCCTGTTATTATCCGGTTGTGCTGGGTGACAGGCGACATGTTCAAGTCATCCGTCAGAATTTTGTGACACGTACCATGGCTGATCCGTACTGCTGCTGCGATGTCGTCTACCGACTGGGAACGGTTAGCGCACACCACCATTGCAACCTCTTTGATCTTGCGTTCAGTTCGGACTGTTGTTGGCCAACCAGTACGTTCATCATCCTCTAAATTGTTTCTCCCCTCCGCAAAACGTTGGTGCCACTTAAAAACCACTGCGGCCCTGTCACCGTAAACTTGCCTGATCATCTGCAGCGCTTCTGGTCCGGATTTGTCTAGTTTTTGGCAGTACTTGATGTTTGCTCGTTGCTCAAACTGCAACATTCTCCAAGTCCGCCGCGGCGCATTTAATTCCTTTCACAACAGAGACAGTACGTCTGTTTACACTCTGTGCACACACCTGCCTCTTGCTGGGTCGAGAGACAAACTTCCACTCATTCCTCCAGGAGACCAGGACGTTACGTATCAGCTGTAGTACACCACTAGCGCCACACTGCGTCCAGTCCACGATCATATTGACTGTAGTGGTATATATAAATTAAAGTAACGATGTTTGTCCAGGCATCACGCGAAAACGGCTCAACAAATTGCAGTGATTTTTTCGCACATGATCAGATATTGGTCCAGCTTGAACTTTAGGTATATTTTTATTAACCGGAAGTGACTGTGTATGCGCGAACATATTGAGGCGCATTCCCGAACAGAAGTCTGTGTGCTATCTTTTAACATGACACATAGACTTTTGTTCGCGCATACGCCTCAATTAATAAAGTTAGTAATTTCAATGTTATAACAATGCAATAAATACATTGTTTCCATTTAAAAGTTAAAACAACAATCATAAATAAATAAATTAATTTATAAGTTATTGTTCATGCTATTTTGAAGTTAACGAAGGAAGTACGACATATTGTTATGTAAACTTATTGTTATTCTATATTTTAGTATATTGGAGTCGATATACATTATTTATAATTTTCGTGACCCCTCGGTGTAAACGAATATCCACGAGCCACAGAACGAAATCTTCTGAAAGAAACACTGGTAGTAGTAGTTGTAGATGTAATAGTAGTTCTAATATAAGAAGTAGTAGTTGTTGTTGTTGTGGTATTAGTGGTGGTAGTAATTGATACAGCATATCTCCACCATGGTGGCGCAGCGCCCCAAAACTTACAAAGTTAAGGGCGCAGCCCGCCAAGTGGAAGCGAGTAGTGGTGAATGGCCCAATGGCAGTTGCCAACATACTTTCTTCACTCCGCACCAACGGGCGGGTACTTTTGCTAGTTTGAATATATTTATGGCTTTTATGCATCTCAGGCTCAGGTCGGATTAATATTGAGCGTTGGTGGGGTTATAAAAATTATTGCAGATTCAAGAGTTTTACAAGAATTCAATTGACTTAAACGTTGGTAAGTTGATTTATCCTTAATTTGTGCTGACATATTTTTTTAACTTTTAGTACTAAACATCACACTGAATTATGGAAAACGTTTGAAAAGTTTTTTTTCTTCTTTCTGTTCGAAACAATATTTTTTTATTTATATGAAGTTTCTCTTGAAAGTCGCTGCAAACAACTGGCGAAGAAATATGAAATTCGTGGTTTTAGAAGTACCTTTTTGTGAGTGTTAAGAAAATTTTTTTCAATGTGATGTTTCGCTAGTTACGTAGAGCCTTTCCACGTTACTCTTCAAACTATTTTTGTATCTCTTAGTAATTAGTTCTTACGGCATCCGTTAAAGGACTATCTACTTTGCAAATGTATTCACTTATCTCTCTGTATTTTAATACCTGTACTGTTGAATACATGTAACCAAGTTGTACTCTGTTTAAGTTTTCTCAATAAAGCTAAATATACTATGTACTGCTTGAGGTTATTGTCTCTTCATTAAATTTCCGACTTCAAAAATGTTATAATGCTTGAAACATGCAGTTTCAGATAAAAATGTAGGAGGAATTTACTTCTAGTAGAGTTCATTTGATACTATAAGAAAGAAACAGAAAAGAATTTGAATCGCTTCAAGGATAAAATATTTATATATCATAAAATGTGTGGTGCTCCTCCTCCTCAAACGGATTCTATGGCTTTCTTGCCAAACGGAACGCAGCTGTATCGATCGTTGGCTTCTTTTCAGCACCAACAGAGGTCCCCTGTATCGTGCTCTGCCCTCCTTTCTCTTTCTGTCGTTTTGTGGGTTAGGACATGTCTATAACTTGCACAACCCCACAGAATTATTAAAATTAAAACTATGTTGTGTGTATGCAAACATACACGCACACCTACATACATACATACATACACACACACACACACACACACACACACACACACACACACACACACACA
>JAGDQP010030613.1:5256-22495 GCA_022664845.1 Lepisma saccharinum | reverse complement strand
CGCGGTATTCTTCTACCGTTGCGAATTCATGTTCGAAATCGTCTTCAGTTTTACTTGGATCTTGAAGCAAAATATCACTCACTTGTCCACTCAATCGTTCTAATTCACACGCTAATCTTTCTAACGATGCAAGCTTCGTTCTGACAATTTTCTCGGAAATATCTTCTTTCTTCAACTCCTCCGACAACGCGTTATGAGCTCGAGTGAACAAAGAACGGGTAACTTTCCTCCTTTGTATGATGTGCTCCATTCTTGTAACTCGTGCACATGCAAACATGCAAATCTATGTTACAATATTACCTGTGTCCATTCGTAAAATTCTACACGACTACAATCACGTCGGGGTCACCATAATGTTGGTAATACACTAAAACCTTCAGTGTTTACCCTTGCAAAATAAACTACACAGGTGAATTGCATACTACTACGTTTTAATCAGAGCTCTATCTCTTCATACATCTACAATCTACATAACGAACCTCATACAAGAGAAGAAAAAAATACAAAAAAACAAAAGAAGAACGATTCAGTTTTTATCTCTTTCCCGTACTCAACAGTGACCCTAAAAGCTTTATTACTGTATGAGACTCAAAATCTGGTTAGTCCGTTTTGCCACGTCCGTATAGATATGATAACTCACTGTTGATGAAAAGTAACTTTGTTTATTTTCATTCTTGTTTCAGAAAGTATATTTTGTTTTCGAAAACTCTTGCGAGATTTACTGAGTGCTCTGGAGGCAATGAACGAATAAGCTATTTATAGTACCTTACAAAGATATACATGAAAGCCTACGGATGGATGATTTGTATACCTCCTTAAACGGTACTGCTGTATGTATTGTTCTTTGTCCTTAATGAACTGAATGAATCAGAACAGTGATGACTTCAAATGAAGACGAGTACAAAGCTATGCGAGAACTAAGGGCCGAATTCAGAGTCGCGTTTTGTAGAAAATTCGTTACTTGAAGATATGGTTTCAGGGGGACCCGATCAGTTCGGCGCCTCCGTTTCGGCGCTACCGGTTCGGCGCCGCCGTTTTGGCGCCGCCGGTTCGGCGCCGCCGTTTTGGCGCCACCGGTTCGGCGCAGTAACGTTTCGGCGCCGTACGCTTCGGCGCCAGAGCTTTACCTAAGAATCACACCAGGGAAACTATTGTATTAAAGAGGTATTAAAAACTTGGTCCATAAGATGCGACAGACGTAGTGTTTTAAAAAAAACGGGAAAAATTGGTCGCCAGAAAAAAACGTTTGTTTTATTCAATTTTTCGTGCTACTTAGGAAACGTGCTACCGTTTGTTTTTTTTACTTTTACGGGGTCCCTGACAACATTTTTTGATCAATGAAATAGTTAAAAGGTTAGTTGATGTTCAAAACATACATACAGAAAAAAATACACAATGGGACCGCGTCTGACAAAGTTTTGAAGCAAAATGTGTTTCCTGGGTCTGAGACAAAGATGCCTAAGGGCCAGAAGGGAACAGAACGTTTCTCTCATGTACAAGGGTGCTAATGACATATATTGCATTCCTAATGTAAATTGAAAGTGTTTTGTACATTTTTTAACATAAGATCATCCGATTGAATGCATTAGGTGTGTTAAGTAGTGGATATTGGAGATGAAAAAAAAAAAAAAACAATTTCGTCAATAAAACCACAGTTATTTTACTTCGTGGAAAAAAACAATTTTTCCTGTTTTTTTTTTTTCAAAACTTCCGGTTTTTTCCCGGCCTTTAAAACACTATACAGAACAGATCCAGGGGCTCCTTTCATGGAAAACATGCAATGAGACGTTTATACTTCAGTAAGTAATTGAAAAATATAATATTTTTATTTAAATGATTTTAATTATGAAGTATTTTTTTTCGGCGGAAAATGAATTTATTTATTTATTTCCAACATAAACAGGCTGAGCTACAGCAGGGACGTAACTAGTGAGGAGCAGAGAAACAGGATTCAGGAGAGCTACTCGTAATTTCGTAATGGCGCAATTTCGCAATTTATTATTTTATATTCAAAGAAAATAAGTTTCATATTTAATTGCAATGCATTCTGCATACCTTTGGAACAATTTATATATACATATAAAACAGATAGAAACGTCATGTTAAACTGCAAGGTTCGAGGTCGAGGTTCAAGTCCGACGGCGAAGTCGAGGTTGAAGTCTAATCTCAGGTCGAGGTTAAACTACCATATTAACTAATTTCTCTATTTATATTACGAATGGAACCTCCAAATCCTTAGCACTCTTGTACACGAGAGAAACATCCTGTCCTCTTGTGGCCCTTAGGCATATTTGGCTCAGACAGGATAATTTAATAATGCTCCAAAACTTTGTCAAATTCAGTCCCAATACTCTTTTTTGTCTTAATTTATATTCTGAACATGAACGAACTATCATTGTAACTAATTTGTCTATTTATATTACGAATGCAACCTCCATCTCATTAGCAGCCTTGTACACGAGAGAAACATTCTGTCCTCTTATGGCCGTTAGGCATCTTTAGCTCAAAGCATGAAATCTTAAATAATGCTTCATAACTGTCAAGAGCAGTCCCAAAAATGACTTTATTGACGAGTTTTTTTCATCTCGAATATTCACTACTTACCCCATCTTATGCATTTCTTGTTTATTTTTAGCAAAAGTAAAAGTTCTTACGTTAAAAATGTACAAAAAACTTTATATTTAAATTAGAAAAGCAATATATCTTATTAGCGCCTTTGTACATAACAGACAAGTTCCAGCCACTTAAGTCATTTAGGCATCTTTGGCTCAGACCGTGCAACATAAATAATGCTTCAAAACTGTTAGAAGCAGAGCACAAGAAATAATGTTTTAAGTACTTCATTGATCATCAATTGTCGTCAGAGGACAGTAAAAGTATAAAGTACATTACTATGACATAAGGTATGTTAATAATTTCCGTTTTCCTCACTTTGGCGCCGGTAGCGCCAAAACGTAGCCTGCGCCAAAATGGTTGCGCCGAAACGGAGGCGCCGAAATGTAGCGGACCCGGTTTCAGGTTGCTGCTGATTCATAAACCTTTCTCAAGTTTGCGAAGGGTACCAGAATTCCAAGTTGATTTTCTTCAAGAAGCTTTTCGTTAAGTTTTGATTTTTACAGTTTCATAGTCATATCTTGAGACAGTGTTTGAAATGAACTATTTCATAGTGCAATTTTCTTTCTCTTGAGAAGTGAAAGTTGTTCTTGTAGGAAACGAAAATTGCGTTTTGTGAAAGAGAAGATCTACCATGACTTGAGAGACAGAATTTGATATGTATTTGTAGAGGGACAGTGTAAAACACAACAAAATAATAATATTCATGGTTTTACAAAAGAATCTCGGGGGATTTGCAAGAAAAGTGTTAAATCCATTGGAATGTTGAAATGAAAAACTAATAAGAAGAGATTCAGTTCAAACCCGAAGAAATAGTTGAGAAGTAGGCATTTTTTATCCCAAGTCAAGAAGTAATTGCTTGTGGCTTCGGTATAGTGTCGCATACAATAATATCCAACATATTACAATTGAAATATCGGCATTTTCATAATTCCAAAATCAGACACCTACAACAAAGTGTGATTCGCTGCTGCACTTCCTATCCATAATATTGTTGTTCAGTAATACTGCAGTTAACTACTTGTGTGAAGAGCACTGGAAACGACACAAAATGCGACGTTTTATCTTCCTATAGAAATGAAACCTACTGAAAGGTGTGAGAAATAAAAACACTGCCTAGGGGAAGTTAAGATGTGCTCATAGAGGGCACAGAACCCATGTATAAGGCGCGAAAGTAGTTAGTCCTTGTTTCCATAGAACGCAATTTTCTGGCCTAAATCAGTGACCGATGTGTGAAAGTACATAACAGAGAAGGGATCTGTGTGTCCTTCCATTCAGAATGAACCCATGACTTTGCTGCAGATAACCAATGGAAATCACGTTATTCCACATAACTCCTTGTCTATAACAAGGCGGGTCAGTCAACTGAGCCATTCAGCCCCTAAAAGTAATCCAATTTTTCTGCCAGGGAATTTGTTCAGTTCCACACAGGTACGAAAACCATGCTTAAAAGAACAACAGTGCTTAGTTACTCCTTGTATTTTATAGATTACAGTAAAATTACAATGACGTAGTTTTCATTGTTTGTGGTGATTTTCTATTCTCTGTAATGAAAATCCCGTAATATTAAATTTATTGGGTTCTACAGAAACATGGACTAACTACTTTCGCGTCTAAAACATGGGTTTTGTGTTTTTTGTGAGCACATAGAAAAGATGAATAAAGATGAAGACATCTTAACTTCCCCATTACGTCACTTCTTTTGTTATATCCCATGCTTTTAAGTAGTTTTCCTGGCTATAGGAACACAAAACTATAAAGGCACAAGTAGCTAAACTACAGTACACCCTTGTTGTACTACCTGAAGTTCTATCAATTTATCCACTTTTATTTCTGATATCAATAACGACGTGCGTCTTACCAATATTTCTTTGTTATATGCCCTTCAGTACGCCAAGGAAACTCGACATTGAGTCCGTTGCATTTCTGTAGCAAAATACGTGTCATTCATAACACGAACTGAAAATCAGTATTCCTCCCCATGCCGCCATATTTTCATATTGTGAACAACTCGAGTACGTATTTAACGAAATAGTAATGACACATGGCTGATGCTCTCCCCATTTAATATACCTGATGACATTTTCCTTGGACCAATTTTTCACATGTTGTTCAAGTAGTACGAGCTTCTTCCTACGTTGATTGTTTACTTAATAAGCATTAACAATACTTTTCAGTGCTTTTGCTTTGCGAGTTCTGGTAACCAGCTGTCACTAATATCTTATATGCATTAGTCCTAGTGAGACATAATATAGTTGGAATAATTATTGAGTATGGTGCTTCAAGTATTTCATGATAATGCTTCATTTCTTGGCAGCAGTTGAATGTACTATGATAATCTCTAAAGAGAAGGATTTTCCACTCGCCAAGGGTCGTCATCTCTGAAACAGGTGACTGACTTTGCGCATAACTGCTACCTAAGTGTATCTTAAATGCAAAATGAATTTTCATTTTTTCTTTATTATTATTATTATTATTTACGTGCAGAGTCCATAATGTCATCCAAGGGTTGTACCGGATTTTTTTTAAATCACTGTACAGTTTGTGTAACGATTCACCGGAGATGTCCGTCCAAGTGGCTATAACAATAAGGAAGCGTACTTAAGAAACTAAAGCGTTGGCCTACATGCGCATAACCAGCATAATGTGAATAGCATTAAAATCAGTATGTTGTGGTGCAATGGTGAAATGGAGTTAAATATTAATCTTATTTAATCAGTTTAATGTTGCCATTTCCAGTGTAAACTAACATAAATTGGAATAATGTTAGGTGTGAGCGAGTGCTCCTTGCCCCATACAACAATACAATTTAAAGGTAGGTATATAAATGCTTATATAAAGATATAAACGATATGAAGGCTGGGCCGGTCCCTAAAAGGCCAAGCCCCGTTGCACTGAAGCTTCGTTGTAAAGCTTACACTTTATTTTGTAAAGTGTTTATTTGAAGATTTTGTTTTAATAATTCATATTTCGCTATTAATAATACAATTTGTTGATCCATCTAGAGCGCTGGGACGTCAATCATGAGGCTGCGGGTTCGAATCCCGCCTGGGGCATGGATGTTTGTTCTTGATTGAAACAAGAAACAAAGAAACAAACTGCATTGTTCTCTTTTCGTGAAGCCCGAGTCTAGTTACTCAAATGGCCCATGTAAAAGGAAATAAATTATAATTTGTCATTCTATAATGCTATTCGTGCTCCACGCCTTATTGCCTTTGAAGTGTAAATAACATTTAACTTGGAGCGTTGCTTATACAGAAAGCATTCCTCGCGACCGCGCAGCGTAACTTCGATTTTATTTAAGGCCTTTAGCTAACAATAAAATGTTTTACTCCCAAACTAAAATTGCTGGCAGAATATCTTGTTTTAGACATATTATGGCTCAGGCCGAATGAGAGATGATGGAATAAAGGAAGTGGGGGAGAACCCAGCATGGTTTTGACCTACACATGTTTTAACAGGAAGTATTTATTGACGTCTTGAAATTTGTGAGCATGATTTGAACTGATATCTTTAAACTTGTAAACTTTATTTTTAAATGGGCCAGTCTAGTAAGTTTGGACTTCAACCCGTCAAGATTCGCACTTAACTGTCAAAATACACACCCATGTCCTGCCGGGACTAGAAACCGGGACCTTCGAGCCGATGGCCTACCGCCGCAGATCGTTCTGCCACACGGCCGGCAGATATCGTTACAGTGCATTGCTGTTATGGAGGCTTATTCTATTGTGAATAAGATTTTAATTATAGAGAATTGAGATATTTCAAGCCACTTTGTAAGTATTTACTTCACGGCTTCCCTTCTCTTTGTATGGTTTCTGTGTGTACGATTTTTGTCTAATTGATAGGGCGAACGATGGATTTTCCATACTTTGTATTCCTCGTCTTAATCCAAGGACATTGGTTTCAGTTACCCCACTTATGGTGGTTCATTTTCTTCTCTCTGTCTCTCTTCCCTTGGTTCATAAGAAATATGGATAATGAAATTTGATTATTGTCGACAGTTTTAATAATGCAGCTGTTGTAGTTATATTGTCAGACCGTAACTACGACAATAAAAGCAAATTAATTTTGTAAGTTCAGAAATATGTTATTTACTTTGTGTAGTTTATTTTTGAAATTCTTCCATCTTCAAGCGACTGACTTCAAGTTGATCTTCGGTAAGCACCCTTTTCTTTCAACGTGAATTTCATTGATAATTGCAGTAGATAGTTATGAATATCTGTTAATCGTAGTTCTGTATTGTTATTCTAGATATTGTTTTGTTTTGTACTAATAAAATTTGGGGAACTTGTTTATTTACATTGATTTACTAATTTCAAATCGTCTCTCTTAGTTCTGATTCAACACGTTATACGATTTTCTAATTTCCTTGTTCAGAATGTTACAAGCAATGCTATGTATGTATGTTAACTCTACACCTTAAATTTGGTGCTTTTCAAGTATAGCCCAAGTGATGAACTGTCCATTCTTACTCATAGAGTGCTCCCCGAGGAACGTCATCCCTCTTGGTGTTATGAAATGTTTTGGATACAGATTATATTTCATCTGAATGAACATTGAGTATAATATTTAGATTCAATGTTAGTTTAAGAATTTTCAATTATGCATTGTACTCGGAAGTTTTGAATGGATCGTTTCCTGTCTTATAGGTTAACTTCCCCCCTCCCCGCCTCAATTAATGTCGTATAGCGAATTATAAGCTCAAGGTTCAAGCTAAGATACACTTTAATTTTGAAATTCTATTTAATACATTTGGTTTCCACTTTTGTTACAGCCATAATTCGCTATACGGGTACATATTTATATCACATTTACTACAGATAGGTTTAAGTTCCAACTATGTAACTTTTCATGTTTTGAAAAAAAATGTACAGATGCTTCCAACCTTATCCTTTGGGAGTCGCTGGCCTAATCACAACTTCTCTTGTCAAAAACGTGACTATTTTTTTGCATCTAAGCAACAGTGAAATTTGCATAGACGGTTGATTTTTGGATCTTTGCTGCTTTGGTGTATATTTTTTGCCCACCCCATATATCTTCAGTTACTTGCAATAAATAATGTCTGGAACCAATCGGAAGGTCATGGGAACGATCTCATATCCATAATGGCTGATGGTTTTCCATAGCTTTTCTTCACACATGTCTATGGTACCTTCCAACGTTATCTGTCCCAGGCGGTCTCTCATCCAAGTACTGACCAGGCCCGATTCTGTTTGACTTCTGTGGTCGGACGAGAATCGGCATATTCTGCATGACATGGCCGTTGGGAGGAATTATTGATAAGAACGTGAGTCATACTTTTACATTTGCGAAAGCCCCCCATCCCCCGGAGGATTGCCTTACCATTGGAGAATACCTCTTGTTTGAGACTGTCAGGTTACAAAGTATTTGAACCTAATGGCAACTGAATAATACAAGAATTACACAATACCGACATTTAATTGTCAAGACTCTATGGATTTGAATTTATTTTAAGCTCTTCCTGCAACTTTGGCACAGACCGAAGGATGACGATTGGTGGAATTAAAGAAGTGGGAGAAAACGAGAGAACTCCGAAAATAACCACGCACTCAGTGTTTGTCCACCACAAAGCCCACGTAGCACGAGCCGGGATCGAACCGGAGATCCCACGCAGAAGAGGTGAGCCATCCGACAGCTTTAAAACATGTTAAAATTTCTCGATCCTATCTATATTGGAACCCCAATTGGAAACTTGCTACACATAGACACAAATTTCGTTATAGATAGACAAACCGTATTCCATACGGTTTATCAGAAGCCTAAAACTGAAAGCAGCCTGAATACTCACCTGGTAGGATATCCATCAATTTTAGGTACCTGAGAGGTTTCTTGTGCTTGAATGTCCAATTATACTGAAGTGCAAAGGATTGCTAAATATTTTCTCCATTACTCTTAGTAGGATGTGGAGTGACTTTCTTCCTAGTACAAGGCTCATTTGTAATCCCTTCAATACAAGCACGTAGACATTTAGAGTGAAGGAGTTTGACGCAGATCACATGTAGAAGCAGTCTCGGACTGGGGGGGTGTAGGGCCCCGGCAGAAGCCTCACTTGGAGGGCCCTATCTTCCCATGTACCATGTAGGAGCCCTCAAAATATACTAAGTTCCATCTTCTTATTTTTTTTATTCTGCTTGTCGTAATGACACTCTATTTCCAATGGGTTTTGATAAAATGCTAAATGAAACATTATCAATATAACCTGAAATTAGAGTTAATACTCACAGATCGAGTTTTATGAATAGTTATAACACAAAGATGAAGTGGTTATTTCACGAATGTTGTTTCAGTGAACACACAAAAGCCTTCAATTGTATGTTGAAACATAAGATTTTATCTTCTGTTTCCTAATGTATATGTGTACCAGTCTATATGTCTGTAGGAAACCAAAAGCTGTTATAAACACACAGACATATAGTTTATTGTAAGTATTAAAGTATATAAGACATATTACTGAATCATATTATGGCACTGCTGGTAGTCTCAAAGTTAAAGGAAACACAAGAAGCAAACCACTCTCTAAGTTAACAGCGCAACAACCTCTCTAGTCCTACGGAAGATTCACAAAGATCTTCTAACACCTTTCCAACATCGATAATACTAGAGGCATCATATTCCATGGTGATTAACATAAATGTTTCCAATATGTCCTGAGACAGCAGAGAGCGCAATTTTGTTTTAATTAATTTCAGTTTTCAGAATGCTCGTTCGCAGCACACTTGTGTACATGGTAATGTTAAGGCATATTTATATTCGACATAGAGTGCACTTAATAAACTTGTCGGTTATATCACGTCAAAAAGAAAACTGCTGCACAGGACAAGCATGTGCCACAGGCTCTATCAGTTTTCACACTTTCTTGCCCTTCCTTTTCTTCGGAGTCTTCATCATTAAAATCTCCTTCGATGCATCCCTATTTGGCTTGTCCACTTTTTTGAAGGTTACGACACCAACAGATAAAGGTTCGTACATGTTTGCGAATTGTACAAGTTGAATCTTATCTAGCAAGTGCAAATTCTTAAGTAATTCAGAAGGAGGTTCAAACCTTTCTTCCACACAGTTTACTGCTAAATTTAAAATATCATAAGAATGTTCCACTTGAAAGTTATTAGTACAAGGTTAATAGGGTCTTGTAAAACCTTTGCGATGGGGGTGTTTTTCTTTCTTCTTCATAAGGCTGTCAGCTTCATTTACGCGTGGCCCCATTCTTCATATTGTTGAAATATATTTTTTCTTCGAACACAGCAGACATGTTTTATCTTACTTTCCATGTGATTCAATATTCATTATTTTTTATATATATTTAGAGGGCCCCGGCAGGGATTGCTGCCCTGGTCAGTCCGACCCTGAAGATCACGGGCTGGAGCCCTGTTTTGGACTTTTACATATTATTTTTAAATGAAAATTAAAGTATTTGCGGTTTTTTTTATGGAACTACACAAAGGGAAAAAAAATGTGATTTATAATTTTAAAACAAGCTACTAAAACTAGCGTGTATGCACACCGAGCGATAGCAATGTGCGTCCGAATGGAGATTGGCGACGTTAGTCACGGAGGGAGGGGAGGCGAAGAATTTGTTTAGTGGTGGTCTTAGGCCTAAGTACTGTTTACTCAAAAGTTATGTATACGCAAAAGCTCTGTGACGTAACGGAAGTGTTTCGAACTGGGCTCTCCACAGCCATTAAAGACAAGCCGGTTATGAAAAAAAAATCTTGCCATAGAACATAAAAGGTCTCCATAATAATTGACTTCCGGCGAGAAAGTTAGATCCATCTATCGGGCTACTGGTCCATTACACTTCTATGCTCATTCTGTAACGTTATTGAACGGGTGGATTCATCTTTAAAGTGTAAGTTAATATACAATATGCCAATGAGTTCTTTAGTTGAAATGTATAACGTTTATGAAACATAAGCTGCATCCTAAATACACCCTTCATCTCCTATTTCCTTTCCTACCGGGAGGTCGGCCATCTTAAGGACTGATCATATAACGTCTTTTCCTTCCCTTGTGGCCTTTTTTGCCTCCTTCGGCCAAGGATACATGCAGTGCATCCTTCGTACCCTTTAGCGTTCAATTGTTTCATGTAGAAACTAGCGCCACCTATGAATTGACGGATGGAGAAAGCATTGCGCGGGGAGGAAGTGACCTCGCGTTGAAACCGATGGTGTGGGGAGGGCAGTCCCGCGGACATGGCGATTAAAACAGTAAATACGGCGGAAGTCGACGAGCGTCTCGCGCTAGGAATTTGAGAGGGAAAATGTAAAGACACATGACCGCACCTAACCTTATCTAACCTCCACTTTCCCATGGTCACTAATGTAAGATAATGTACGAAAAATGCAAAAAAGCAACTATTAATAATAAATATGAGCATATAAAAATATATTTTGAAAGAAAAAGAAAAGAAAAAGTGTTAACTCGAGAAGGGTTTGAACCCGGGACCTTTTACTCAAGAAGCGAACGTCTTGACCATTCGGCCACGAAGCCGAGTTTGAAAAATTTGGTTTCGTCGTTGTATTTACAGTGGGTAGCGTCAGAGTCTGTCAGTATGACGTCGTAGGTGATGACGACTTCCGCCGTGTTTACTATCTTAATCCTCAAGTGTCCCTCGGGATTAGCATCTTGCATTCTGTTATTCCTTCCATTGTATCAATGGAGTTAGTCAGTCGTTCCTTTCATTGTTTGTTTATTCTTTTTTGGTATTTTAAAGATTCTATTCAAAATAAGATTCTGTTGTTATTTGCAGCAACATTTTCTTTTTAACAAGAAAATTTACAGAGGAGGAAAGCATTTATTTAGGTAAGCGTCATCTTGCGTTGTTGGGGATGGTAGTTTCAAAATCAAAAGAAATTTTGTTAAAGCCCTATTCTTAGTAGACGCTGTATGTGGTGCGCTTCATTCTCTTCTACTCTTGTGTATAAGATAGGAAAATAGTACAATAAATGATCTGATGTATTGCTGTTATTATTATTTTTAAATATCACGTTGGATTGCCTCTTGTTGAATTGAATTGAAGTATAACTTTAAACAACTTTCAATCGGACGGGTATATGGTAAAGGAAAGAATGGGAAAGGTAGCGGTCAGGATCTTACTTACGTGCTATTCCGGTATTCGCTTAGTAAAGAGGAAACCCCTGGAAAATCTGTCAGGATGGTCGCCCATGAGGTTCGAACTTGAACTTCAATTATTACTTTCAGGCATCTAAGGCTCATCGTGGCTCAGGGGATAAAAAAAGGGTGCGGGTAGAGCCAAGGCCTTAGCTGAAGGTACCAACCAGGCATTTCCTTGACGTGACTGAGGAAAAACTTGGAAAACCTCAGCCGGGATGGTCAAGAAGGGAAGGAGTCGACCAGAGCCTACGTTGAAGGCATAATCCGGCATTTGCCTGATGTGACTGAAGAAAATCCGTGGGGAAACCTGTCGGTCGCTGGTATCGAACATAGGACCTCCTGAATAAGAATCTAACGCTTTACCAGTGATTCTGCCAGACCCCCTGTGCGGGTGTAACCTCAAATTTTCTAGAAAACTGTAAACTTTAAAATTTATACGGTCAAAAATCGATAGAAACTGTGCATGCCCCCTCCCTGGCTTTACACCCCCGCAAACAAATTACTGGCGGAATCTGCGCTGTACCAACTGAACTACGTCCGCTTCGAATTTTACAGAATTTCACGAAGCTAGCCACGGGATAACGGTGAGCAGTATCCATCTTATGTGCATTAATATTGACAGGTGCATCTGTATTCCGTCATCAAACAGAATATATACAGATATTCAGGATAATTATTCTTGTTCATATTGTTTAATGAGCACACTATTTATTGTACTATTGAGGAATAGAAAATGTCACAAAATTGATTGCAAATAATAGGCAGTTACTCTGTAAAAATTCCAGCAATTTGTTGCACGCATCACGTTGTTGATAATTTCTTTCGTATCATTTCTTTTGCACTGCATTTGAAACACTTTGAAATCTTCTCGCTGATTTATGTAATAATACCCCTAGCAGCACAGTTAGTTGGGCCATCATTGAATAATGGTAGGCACTCCAACCAATCCAATGTTGGCCCGACGTTGTAATTGGCCACTTTGCCTTCAATTTGCCAACGCTTGCCCAACGAAGAAACTAACCTTTTGCCAACCAAACTTCATAATCCCAACGCTTGCCCAACGTTCACCCAACGTTGGCCCTTCAAAACATAAATACCCCCCCAACCTTTCTCTACCTCCTCCCTCGCTACTTACCCCCAGTTTTACATTCGACCACAAAGCTTCTAGTCAGCGCTAAGTTGAGGCTAAATTATATTTTGCGTTCTATATAGGACACAAAATATGACTTGACCTCAATTTATCGCTGGCTAGAAGCTTAGTGGTCGATTGTAAAAATGGGAGTTATTCTACTTACCCTACCTGCAGTGATTTACGTAAAACCAACGGAAATACATGTTACGGAAAGTATTTGTAGATTCGTACTCATTACTATTGAAAAGAAATGTGTTTTCGACGTTTCGGAAGTCTTAATCTGTTTTCAGGAAAAAAGAAAGTGCTAAAACGTGAAGACGAAGATGAGAATTGCCAGAGTTGTGGAAGAGAAAACGATAAGAATTTAAGACCAAGAAGTTGACCGAATTAATAAGATTGTCTTTGTTGCTATAACGAAGCGAAATTGTAGTTGAGGAAAGAAGCACTTGAAAATAATGACTTAACTTTGCATAACACTGAAAAAAATCCTTCCTCTCCTCAACAAGGAATATTTTTTTTTCTGCTGCACGAGCAACATCCATGATTATTTATGGAATTAATTATCGTAACAACAAAGGAACTTCTGATTGGTTCTTACGATTTCTTGGTCTTCTAATGCACCCTTACGATTTTTCCCTGGGAAGAATTAATTCTCAGCTTCATGTCCATGTTTTGGCAATGGCAAACTGACATTGCTAACATTGCCCGAGGAATCTTCGATAAGATAAGATAAAACTAATGTTATGGGCTGTAACGGCATTATGTCTTATGCCCGTCCCGATACGCGAGGAATCTTCGAGTCAGGTACTGCCCTCGTGCAGACATCTCCTCAATACTCATCATGCAATTTATTATTCTACCAGCATGGCAGCAACACTAGCATTTGATACTGGAATCTCATACTTAAAGTATTTCCAAGGTCAGTACAGTTACAGCGTCATAAAGTTAACATTACATGTATTTGGTAAAACGTGTTGTTACTACAGAGAAAAAAATGTCGTTACATTATTTATATACGGCATTAATATTTGAAAAATGATACATGTGCTTAATACTCAAAAATTACTTTAGAAATAAAATTATGCACGAATTAGTAATATTGATTATATTAATTAAATCATGTGCTACCAACTTACAAAAGAAATATAGGTATGCACTTAAGAGACGTCAAAAGAGTTAACGTACAACCCACTCTTGGTTCCACTTTATTGCTGTCCTCAGTATAACAAACATTTGACACAGTTACTTTTCTGCAGAAATAATTTTCACAACACTTGTGCTCGAAATGTTCAATTACGTTGTCGCAGAATTCGGAAAATTTACGGCGTTTTGTTCCGTCAGTTGTTCCCGTGTATCTACGATGCAATTCAGTTCTGGTCATGTTGTCCACACGCATCGGTTGGTTGATCACCTGCTGCTTCTCTCCCGGCCTCAATCACGATCTTTGGCAAATCTGCACCATTGTTTAATGATGAATATGTCATCATCAGTAGCAGACGGTATTGTTACACGAACTGTATCTGCAACGATATTTATAAAGTAACGTAGCTCAATAATACAACTTCACACCACATTGTTAAAATCATGGTATAAGTACACGAATGACAATTACCTAAGAACTACAATCTACTCTGATCAAAGTTCCACTCTTCTACTAAGCTATAAAGCAGGTCAAAAAAGAAACTTTTAAGAGATACTTTTCTTAAACAATTCGCACTAAAAAGTAAAAGAATATTTGTTTATGCATGACTAAAACGAAAAGCATGTAGCTTTTATAAAAATACTGTACATGAGAGCACGACCCATGCTTTTCTTTTTAGTCTTGCATAAATAATTATTTTTTTTACTTTTTAGCACGAACTGTTTAAGAAAAGTAGGTCTTAGATAGATTTTACATTATTTTTTTTCGAGTTATTTCGGTGTTCGGATACTTTTTCTCAAGTTAATATTTTGTTACCCAAATCTTAAAGGGCTGTGCAGCCAGTCAAACACAATATCGTTGCAGGCTAGTATTTATCTTAGGATAAAGAAGTCCATATTTACAAAAATAATAATAATAATAACAATAAAATAAAATATGCTTTTAAAATATATAGGAATATATTAAAGTAACAATGGAATATTCTATTGTCACCCGATTTACGTCGCTGTGCAAAATTTTATCATTGTAGTATTTGTATGACGTCGAATAATGATTTGAATCAATGTTGCAAGATTTAACCATTGTGAACTAAAGAAAACTCCGTAAAAGCCATCCCTTGTGGGTTGAACGCACCCTAAACGGCTCAAGGGGATGTACAGGTACTTCACCGCCTTTTCACCCCAAAAAGCTCAGGAGTATACAAGGACACTCTTGTACTCAATATGATAGGAGGCTGAATGGACCTAAGAGCGCCAGGCATGGAAGCACTGACGACAAGCCTCCAGCGTCCAAGTCTGCGCCGCCCGATTTGTATTCAGACGCGCTACCGACTGAGCTACAACCAGGGAGACAACAGAGAGACCAGTTAGTGAGTGAATTGTTATGGACATTCTAAACGAGTTGCTGAGCTTCTAAACACGGGGCCTACAATTTAACGTGATCTCCGAAACACATCAGTCCCTACAGGGAATCGAACCTGGGACTCCTTGAATAATAGCAGAGAGACAAGTGTGATAGCTGCATCAATTGAATGTTCCTAATAATGTTCGTCAACGAAATGAAGATGGTTCAACAAAAGTCAACCATAGCCTAATTTGAGACCACCACGCCGGCCAGCATTTATCTGGTGACTGAAGAAATATCCGTCAGGATGGTCGGCCTCTGGTTTCGAACACGGACCTCCAAATTACTAAGCCAATGCTCTACCCCTTCGAGATAGTCTTCCCCAGTAGCACACTTCGTTAGGCCCATGTCGATCTACATGGAATTTTTGGTGGGATCGACGTCGATGTCGATCGACGCAGAAAGGGAAACAATTTGTCCAGATTGGCCCACATCGGGAAAACGATGTCAATCCACAGCGTTGTAAATCTCGATCTGTGTTGACCCCATGCGAATCCGCCCAGATCAACGTTGGTCCCAGGTAAATCATTGTCGGCCCATCCAGATCTGCCTCGTTACTAAATGTTTAATCTTGCTCGCTGCCAGACGAATGCCGATGTATGTGGGATTCATGTCGACCCGCCCAGATCTACCCCAGACCCCCATCGGCCTTCTATTTCCTTGGTAGACTAATGTCGCTCTATGTAGAATCAATGTCGATCTACGTGGGACCCATGCCGATTAACTTCAGACCCACATCGTTGTTCTAGATCCCTGGTTAAGCGATATCGATCTATGTGCGATCCACATCGGTCCACCCCATACCCACATCGGCTTTCCTGAATAAGCCTGCAAAGCATTTCTCTGAGAAATAAATTATTATTCTTCGAAATTTTAAAAATCGCAAGTTTTGTGGTCTTGTTACGTGTACAAATCTCTGTATGTAACTTTTTGAACGTGAAACTAGGCCTTGGGATTACATTTATAACTCGTAAACATTTAGAATTAGCTCTGGAACCGGAACCGTACTTTGTGTGAAAACACGTGCGCATACGCTAAATTAACGAGTAATGTCAATGTTTAAAAGTTTTAAATGTAAACCGAAAGCCTAGTTGTTCGCTGAGAAATTAATAAACACTAATTTATAAACGTAACAGTTACACAAAATGTGTAATTTTTAAAACTTCGAAAATAAAGAAGAATTATTTTTCAGAAAAATGTTTTTGCAAGCTTATTCAGAAATTGCGATCTAACAACTTTCTCGAGATATAGTGCATTACTCAATTGAACATTGTCAATCTCTGCTACTTTTGGTTGTCATTGTTCGCTGTTCATGATCATTCTGTTCCTATACAGGGGCATTACCCTAGTAGCAATTTCCTGTTGGCAAGATGTTGGCCAACAGTCGTCATATTGCGTTGGCTGAATGTATGTTTTGGCACACTTGGCGATGAAGTGCTAACGTATGCTTTCCTACGATGGGCCAACAATGGACAGCCAATGTTGGCCCAACTAACTATGTGCCTACTTGAAACTAACACAGAAAAATTGACAGCCGCCGCGACCGGGACTCGAACCCGGATCTCCCAGTTGCCGGCTAGGTATGCTACCAATTACACCACCACGGCACGGCCAATTCTCTGTATATGGAATGTTCCTCTGACCTAGACACTCTCCCAACTCTTCATTGCTGGTTACGAGGCCCAGGCACTCCACTCAGGCGAAGATTTTTGATTGAGGAATCTTTCTGCTATCAGGCAGTATGAAAGAATAGATGTTATTACCTTTTTCACAATAAACCTTGTGTTGGTAAATGTTGAAACTAACACAGAAAA